>JAGWCC010001642.1:0-16863 GCA_022651775.1 Drusus annulatus
GAAAAAAATAAGGGGGGGCTCAAAAAACCGCTTTTTTGAAAAACTGAAATAAAAGGGGGGGGGGAAAAATGGAAAAGGGGGGCAACCCCAAAAGGAAAAACGAAAAGGGGGGAAAAAAATATCCAGCCCCGATTATTCATTGTCGAAATGGAAATCGGCAGTCGTTCCCGGAACAGTGCTAACCACTCTTCTGACCAATGGCGAAGTACCTGACCCGTTTTATGGAATGAATAACGATCAAATTCCTGATATCTACGATACAGGGCGCGATCATTACACCTACTGGTTTGCAAAAGATTTTCAAGAAGCAGTACCTCAGGGCGATGAGCAAGTATGGTTAACCTTTAGAGGCATCAATTATAGTTGCGAGATTTACCTGAATGGCACCAAAGTGAATAAAGAAAAGTATGAAGGCATGTTTCTTCGTAAAACATTCAATATCACAAGCCTGTTGGCTAAGAATGGCAAAAACCGTTTGGTAGTAATCGTTTACCCACCCGATCCTGTTGGCAAACCCAATGGCGGACAGGGCGGCGATGGCGAAATAGCCCGTAATGCCACCCATCAGTATGTGGCAGGTTGGGATTGGATTCAACCCATTCGCGACCGCAATACCGGTATTTGGGACAAAGTATATATCGAAAAAACAGGATCGGTTAATGTGATCAATCCTCATATCGTATCGCTTGTTCCGGGTGTGCGCACACCCGAAGGAAAGCAAGACGATGCGGTATTGAAAGTTACTACCGAATTGCAAAATGCAACGACCAACAAGATTACGGGTGTTGTAAAATACACCCTAGGAAGTGATGTTGTGTCTCAAAATGTAACAACCGAGGCAAATGCTACGCAAGAAATAGCTTTGCCCGATTTCACAATCAAAAACCCAAAATTGTGGTGACTTTCGGGATATGGCGAGCAGAATATGTATAATCTCAAGATCGAATTTATTGAGAATGGAAAATCATCTACCTCAGACAATGAGCTAGTAAGCTTCGGTGTTCGTGAGATTCAAACCGAATGGAATAGCCATACACGGAGCAAGCAAATAGCTGTGAATGGTCAGAAAATATTTATCAAAGGTGGTAACTGGATTATCTCTGATGCCATGCTTCGTTTCACCAACGAGCGTTACGATACCGAGATTCGCTACCACCGAGATATGAATCTCAATCTGATCCGCATTTGGGGTGGTGCTCTAACAGAACGTCCCGAGTTTTACGAGGCATGCGACAAATATGGTATGCTTGTCATTCAGGATTTTTGGTTCTCGGGCGACTGTAACGGTCGTTGGCTCGATCCATTGAAAACAGAAGACCAGTGGACACGTCGCAATTATCCGAACGATCACAGCCTTGTACTCGAATCGGCTAAGGATATGATCAAAATGATCCGCAACTATCCATCGCTGGCTATGTGGTGTGGTGGTAACGAGATAATGCCTCCCACAGATATTTTATTGCCATTGCGCGACCAGATACTACCGCAATTGGATGGTACACGCTGGTTTATCGATTATTCCAATTCCGACGAATGGTCGTACAACTCCTTAGGAGGTAATGGCGATGGCACTTACACGATCCAGTCGATAGACACATTTTGGGAAAAACAAACCTGGACTTTCAACTCCGAAGTGGGTTCGGTAGGTGTTGGCGATTATGAATCGTTAGTGCGTTTCTTGCCTAAAGAAAGTTTGGTCGCACCTGTGTATGCTCCTAACGACCCCAAGGCTACATTCAGAGAAATTGTAGATCCTGTATGGACATATCATACGTATTCGGGTGTCGGTTACGAAAATCATATCTTGCCTTATGGCAAACCTGCCGATATCAAAGACTTTGCCATGAAAGCCCAATTGGTCAATTATGACCAATACCGTGCTTTAATGGAGGGGTTCAACTCACATATGTGGGATTGGTATACCGGATCGATTATTTGGAAAACTCAAAATCCTTGGACATCGATGCGTGGACAGATGTACGATTATTACCTTGACCCCAATGCCTGTCTTTTCGGATTGCGCAAAGGTAGCGAGATGGTGCATGTAGCATGTAATCCTGTGACCAAACGTACGATAATAGTAAACAATACATTCAAGCAGTTACGCGATTTGATGTTAGTTGCTAAATTTTACGATATGGATGGAAAAGAGACAATAATCAATCAAGAGATTGCTTATGTGGAGGCTTCGGACGCAAAGAAGATTATACCTCTTGCTCCCGCATTAGAGCCATTGTTGAAAGAAAAAGGAGGATTCCTTTATCTTCAATTACTGGATGCGAATAAAAAACAGATAAGTGACAATTTCTATTGGTACCCTAACGAGAAAGGGGAGTACTCAGGATTGAACGAGATGAAGAGTGCCAAACTGAACGTGTCAGCCAAACAGATTGCTAAGAATAAGGTTGAGGTAACGTTATCTAATCCGGCAAATAATCCGGTAGCGTTTTTCAATCGTGTGTCGTTGGTTGATACCAAAACCAATCAACGTATTCTTCCTGTTTTCCACAACGACAACTACGTGTCTATACCAGCTGGTAAAGAACTAAAAGTAACCGTGGAATACATTCCGCAAGCCAATTATAGCCCTGCTATTACTGTAAAAGGATGGAATGTAGATGAAGTGAAAGCTGTGATAAAATAGAGGACCACGTACATCCTTATTTTAGTTCATAAAAAAACGAGGTTGTCGGATTAATTTCTGACAACCTCGCTCTTTTAAGTAAATGTATTATTCCTTGATCTTACAACATATCTATACACTTCTCCAACTGTATACCTCTCGACCCTTTGACAAGTACGTAACTATCAACAATCGGATTCGCTTTTAGATGCTCCCTCAAATCAGATAAATTTTTGAATCGGGGATAGTTGGTCTTTACTTTACTGAAATTTTCGCCCACAAAGAACACCTTGTTGAAACGATGCTGCCCAACATAGTCGGCTATTTTTTGATGTTCCATGTCCGAGTCGGGTTTTAACTCTTTCATATCGCCTAATATCAGAGCCTTGCTACTTACCTGCATGTGATCGAAATTTTCGAGAGCAGCATGCATACTCGTTGGGTTGGCATTGTAGGCGTCGATAATTAGCATATTTCGCTCCGTATCTTTTAGCTGCGATCGGCTATTTACGGGATCGTACTCTTCTATTGCCTTGCATATCAGATCAGTTTTTACACCTAGATACTTGCCGATAGTAATGGCAGCCAAGGCATTGGGCAGGTTATATTCTCCCACCATCTTGGTCTTTATCTGACGACGGCTATTAACAAATTTCCATTCAAATTCGAGATACGGATTACTCCGAATCACTTTGCCCGATATAAATAAGTCTTCTTCCAACCCATAAAAAATAGTAGTCAGCCCATTAGCCATTGCCCTGAGCAGTTCATTATCATAATCGGCGAATACCTTTCCCTCCTGAGTTGTTCGTATATAGTCGTATAGTTCTCCTTTGGTTTTGATAATGTTTTCGTATGAGCCAAAGCCTTCAAGGTGTGCATGTCCGATATTGGTAATCAATCCATAATTTGGTTGTGCTATCTCTGCCAAGAAGCGAATTTCACCCACATGGTTAGCACCCATTTCCACCACTGCTATTTCGTGCTCCTTCTTCATTCGGAGCAGAGTAAGGGGTACGCCAATATGATTATTGTAGTTTCCTTCAGTTGCTATCACATTATATTCTTTACACAAAACAGCCAAAACTAACTCTTTGGTTGTCGTTTTGCCATTGGTACCCGTTATGGCTACAATCGGAGTCTTTAACTTCTTACGGTGGTAGTTGGCCAGGGCTTGCAAAACCCTTAAGCTATCCTCTACCAAGATGATATTAGGATGTGTAGCATAGTGCGCATCGTCTACTATGGCATAACTGCAACCCGCATCAATTGCCTTTTGTGCATATTGGTTTCCGTTGAAGTTTTCGCCTCGCAATGCAAAAAAGATAGAACCGAGGGGGCAGTTGCGAGTGTCTGTTGTCACTTCGGGGTGCTGCTTATATAATTCGTATAGGGATGCTATTTCCATGATGTTATATATAGAGGTGTATTAATTTTAATCACATAGTGAACGTTTATCCGATTATTTTGTTTTAACATAAATATTAAAGATATATAATCGACTTACGAATACTAGAACCAATAGATTTCAAAGTTAACAAATACCCTCTATATTTGTAAGTATAAAATTTGAAATAAAACATAAATCATGGAAAGAATCGCTAAAAAGCTAACCGACCTCATCGGTAATACTCCTTTGTTGGAGCTCAATAATTATAGCAAAGTACACAATGCACAAGCACATATAATAGCTAAACTCGAATACCTGAACCCCCACATCGAGTATCAAAGATCGTATAGCCAACGCCATTAGAAGATGTTGATAAAAGAGGATTGCCCTGCATGTATATATTAGGGATCAGTATATTTGCCGCTACATTTCTTGTGTTACAATCCGATACCGACGAACGTTATCTGTCTACTGTTCTTTATGCCTTCGAAGAATATCCTTTGTAAAGCAACGAGGCTCAAATGAACACAAAGTCCTGGTATATATCAGAACTTTTGTCTTTTAGTTCGAAATAAAGTTGACATTTTATTACCGCTAATTGATCGATTTGTACTACTTTTGCCGTTTAAAATACATATAATACATTACGATCATGAAAACGGTGAAAGTAAACGATAAAGAATTTGAGTTGTTTCTCACACAGCAACAGATAGAAGCTGCCATAGACAAAATAGCAGCGCAGATGATCACTGACCTTGACGGCAAAAAACCGAT
Source organism: Drusus annulatus (assembly GCA_022651775.1). Taxonomy (NCBI): domain Eukaryota; kingdom Metazoa; phylum Arthropoda; class Insecta; order Trichoptera; family Limnephilidae; genus Drusus; species Drusus annulatus. The sequence continues at coordinate 4,788 of JAGWCC010001642.1, forward strand.
GTTCGTCTGTGTCCTGAACGGATCGTTTATGTTCGCTTCCGAATTGATGAAGCGTGTATCCATACCTGCCGAAATATCTTTCGTCAAGATGTCATCGTATAGCGGACTGGTATCGAGCGGGAAAGTAAGAGAAATTTACGGACTCGAAGAAGACATCGTAGGCCGCACGGTAGTTATTGTAGAAGATATTGTAGACACAGGCTACACCATGGAACGCATGATAGCTCAACTATCAACTCACAACCCCGCCGAAATAAAAGTAGCCACCCTTCTGCTTAAACCTGACGCTTTGAAGGTGAAAGTTCCATTAAATTACGTAGCTTTAGAGATTCCTAGCGATTTCATTGTCGGTTTTGGACTCGATTACGACGGTTACGGGCGCAATTATCCCGATATATACAAATTGAAACAATAAAAAACACAAGTCGAAATGTTGAATATTATAATTTTTGGAGCACCAGGATCAGGTAAAGGAACTCAAAGTGAGTATCTTATAAAAAAGTATAACTTGGCACACATCTCTACAGGAGACGTTCTTCGTGCCGAGATAAAGAACGGAACCGAATTGGGCAAACTAGCCGAAGGCTGTATCGCAAAAGGACAATTAGTGCCTGACGAATTAGTTATCGATATGCTTGCCAAAGTATTGGATAGCAAAAAAGAAGTTAGCGGTGTTATCTTCGACGGATTTCCGCGCACTATACCTCAAGGCGAAGCGTTAGACAATATGTTGAAAGCAAGAGAACAAGAAGTATCTATCGTAGTAAGTCTCGAAGTAGACGAACCTGAGTTGATCGATCGCTTGATCAAGCGTGGGCAACAAACAGGACGCATAGACGATAACATGGAAACGATCAAATCGCGTTTGGATGTCTATAAAAACCAAACAACCCCATTGAAAGAGCTTTATACTCAATCGGGTAAACTATCAGCAATAAAAGGCATTGGCACGGTAGACGAGATATTCGGTCGGATATCCGAAGCTGTCGACAAAGTAAAATAAGACACTCTTTTGCGGCATCTATCACAGGTGCTGCAATCGTAAAAATACTTCTCGGGACGAGAAGACTAAACATAACAAATAGGTCTAAGACCTCAAATAGAAAATGGCAGAATCAAATTTCATAGATTACGTAAAAATATATTGCCGCTCGGGAAAAGGAGGTAGAGGATCTACCCATTTCCGTCGCGAGAAATACATACCCAAAGGTGGACCTGATGGGGGAGATGGTGGTAACGGAGGAGATATAATTCTTCGTGGCAACCGTAATTTGTGGACATTGTTGCATCTAAAATTCCATCGTCACGTTCTTGCCGGACACGGCGAAAGCGGATCGAGACGGATGAGTACCGGCAAACGAGGCGAATCCAAAATAATAGAAGTGCCTTGCGGCACAGTTGCTTACGATGGCGAAACAGGTGAGTATATGTGCGATGTTACCGATGACGGACAAGAGGTAATACTCCTCAAAGGCGGTCGCGGAGGACAAGGAAATAATCATTTCAAAACCTCTACACATCAAGCTCCCCACTATTCGCAACCCGGAGAGCCATTCTTAGAAAAACGTGTCGTTTTTGAATTGAAAACGCTTGCAGACGTTGGCCTTGTAGGCTTCCCCAATGCAGGAAAATCGACACTCCTATCTGTGGTTTCGGCAGCCAAACCCAAAATAGCAAACTATCCATTTACCACACTCGAGCCCAATTTGGGTATCGTTAGTTATCGCGACGATCGATCGTTCGTAATGGCTGATATTCCAGGAATCATAGAGGGTGCAAGCGAAGGTAAGGGCTTAGGATTAAGGTTTCTACGTCACATCGAGCGCAACTCACTCTTGTTATTTATGATTCCGGATGATGCTGACGATATACATCAGGAATACAGAGTGTTGTTGAACGAATTAGCGCAATACAATCCCGAATTGTTGGACAAACGCCGCATTTTGGCAATCACCAAATCGGATATGTTGGACGATGAACTGATCGAAGCATTGTCGCTCGATTTGCCTGAAATTCCACACCTATTCATTTCATCCATCATTGGCAAGGGGATTACCGAGCTCAAAGATTTATTGTGGAATGAGCTGAATAGCGACGGTGAATACCGTAAATCATTCAATATCACCCATCGCAATATTGATATAAAAGTAATCGAAACCGATGGTGACGATGAGGATATCCCGATAGATGACTCCGAAGAGGAATGGGATGACGAAGAAGAGGTAGACGGCTTCTATTACGAAGAAGGTCTGGAAGATATGGAATAATAAATGCCCCTTCTAATCTCCCCACAGGGGAGGAATAGATAACCAATACATTTTTGACACCTAAAATAATAACCACATTGTGATCCCTCCCCTGTGGGGAGGTAAGTTGGGGTCGATTATGGATATCATACAATACAAAATATTACAATCCCAACACCTCGTTCACTTCACCACCACCATTTGCGGAGGAGTGAGTCAAGGTGCATACGGATCGTTCAACCTCAGCCAATATGCAGGAGATAAAGCCGAGCATGTGGGCGAAAATAGAAGTCGTCTGGCTGCGACTTTAGGTATTGCTGCCAATGATTTGTATATCCCTTATCAGACGCACGGAGATAAAATGTTGGTCGTCGATGAGTGCTTCCTAGCCTCATCAGAGGAAGAAAAAAAGGTATCATTGCATGGTGTAGATGCCCTCATTACCAATAAAAAGAACATCTACATCGGTATCACCACTGCCGACTGTGTCCCTCTCTTGATATACGACCCTCTAAACAAAGTTCTCGCAGCCGTACACGCCGGATGGAAAAGCTGTGTAATGCGCATTGCTGCCAAAACGGTGGATAGAATGACTGAGCAATTCGGGAGTGATCCGACTCAATTGCAAGTTGCCATAGGAGCTTCTATCTCACCCGAAATATTTGAGGTGGGCGACGAAGTAGGGGAGGTGTTTGAGCAGAATGGCTTCGATCTTTCATCCATTTCTTTTCGCAACAAAACAACAAACAAATTACACATCAACTTGTGGGAAGCCTGCAAAGTTCAACTAATTGAGAAAGGCGTTTTGCCTACCAATATAGAGTGCACCAATCTCTGCACCTATTCCAATCCTGATCGATTCTTCTCTGCACGCCGGCAAACGATTCATTCGGGGCGGATGGTGACAGGGGGGATGATAATTAGCGGATGAGTCAATTTGCAAATTAGCAAATACGGTCAGTGATAAAAAGCAGGTAGGTATTTTATTCATTTTCAAATTTGCTAATTTCCACATTAATGATAATTATCCCTATCTTTATATTTCAAAAAAATAGAACAGATGCAAAAAAATATACTCCTGCCACCCGAATGGTATCCACAAAGTGCTATACAGCTCACTTGGCCTCACTTCGAGTCCGATTGGGAATATATGCTCGAAGACGTTACCAATTGTTATATACACATCGCCTACGAAATACTGAAACGTCAAAAGCTCCTAGTCGTTTGTCGCGATGATGAGGTAGTTCGTTTCGAACTCCGTGAACACAAAGAGCTGTTTCACAATCTCCTTACCATCGAACTGCCCTCAAACGACACATGGGCGCGCGATCATGGAGCAATATCGGTTATCATTGATGGAGAGAAGCATATCTATGATTTTACCTTCAACGGCTGGGGAATGAAATTTGCCTCCGATCGCGACAATCAAATAAACAGAGGCTTGTTTGCCCAAAAAGTATTTGCTGCTGATGTAAAATATAATAACAAAAAAGACTTCGTATTCGAGGGAGGCGGAATAGAATCGGACGGAAAAGGCACACTGCTCACCACATCCGAATGTCTCTTGTCGCCAAACCGAAATTCATATCTATCGAAAGATGGGATAGAGGAATATCTCAAACAAAATTTTGGAGTAAATCGTCTTCTCTGGCTCGACCACGGTTATCTAGCCGGCGACGACACCGACAGCCATATCGATACCCTTGCCCGCTTTTGTGACGAACGCACTATCGCTTATGTAAAATGTGATGACACGTCTGACGAGCATTGTGAATCCTTGAACAAGATGGAAGAGCAACTCAAAAGCTTTGTAGATTATGAGGGAAATCCATACAATCTCATTCCACTGCCAATGGCTAAGGCTGTTCTTGACGACGAGCGTCAGAGATTGCCCGCCACTTACGCTAATTTTTTGATAATGAACGATGCGGTGCTTCTCCCTTTCTATAATGATAAGGAAATAGACGAAAAAGCTCGCGAGCAATTGCAAAAAGCTTTTCCTACCAGAGAAATCATAGGCTTGGATTGTACAACATTAGTACACCAACATGGGTCACTGCATTGCATCACGATGCAATTCCCGGAAGGGTTTATTCTTCGATAACTTGTAAACTAGTATACTTCTAACTTGTAAACTAAAAACATGAAAATAGCAATCGTACAACAAGCAAATACATCAGATATAAAAGCCAACAAGGCCAAACTGAAAGAAAATATACGCACAGTAGCAGCGCAAGGCGCACAATTAGTCGTTCTGCAAGAACTGCACAACAGTCTCTACTTCTGCCAGGTAGAAGATCCTGCCTTGTTCGACTTGGTAGAATCTATACCCGGGTCATCTACCGATGAGTTTGGAGCATTAGCCAAAGAAGTGGGTGTGGTAATCATACTATCCCTATTCGAGCGTCGTGCTGCGGGCTTATACCACAACACTGCTGTAGTGATGGAAAAAGACGGAACTATTGCAGGTAAGTACCGCAAAATGCACATCCCGGATGATCCTGCCTATTACGAAAAATTCTATTTCACGCCCGGCGATATAGGATTCAAACCTATCGAAACATCCTTGGGTAAACTAGGCGTATTGGTCTGTTGGGATCAATGGTATCCGGAAGGCGCACGTCTGATGGCACTTGCAGGAGCTGATTTGTTGATTTATCCTACCGCCATAGGTTGGGAATCGACCGATACGCAAGAAGAAAAAGATCGCCAACTAGGTGCATGGACTATCTCGCAACGTGCACATGCCGTAGCCAATGGCTTGCACGTAGTTTCGGTTTTTAATGGGATGTTTTATCGCCATAACTTCTTGTTGCTTTTATAGATAAGAAAGCAACGTTTAGAGCAGTGAGAGCAGAGTCAAGTTTACTTGATCTATGCCGAATCGTGATAAACGACTGATGCAATTGAATAAATAGGTCTGCGACCTTAAATACCTCATATTCAGAATAAAAAAGCACCTGAAAAGATTTCTTGCATTTAACTGTTTTATTGTGAAATAAAGGCTTACTTTTGTCGACTTCAAAAATCAAGTAAAAGTATGAACGAGAAGCTTAAGGTACCCTTTAGTGCCATGGGTGTAGTTATGGCTATTGGCATTGCGTTTGGTGATATTGGTACATCACCGTTGTATATGATGAAGGCAATCATAAATTCGCTGCCCGATGGACACCTAACCCGTCCCGAATACATTTTGGGAGCTGTATCTTGTGTTATCTGGACATTGACTATTCAAACCACATTCAAATATGTGATGATCACCTTGCGAGCCGATAATAAAGGAGAAGGAGGTATTCTTTCTCTATTCGCACTCATCCGTCAAAAATACCGTTGGGCATACGTCATAGCAGCATTGGGGGCAGCCACACTGCTAGCCGATGGAGTAGTTACTCCTGCCATTACGGTGATGTCAGCTATAGAGGGATTAAATGCTATAAACTCAACTATCCCGGTAATACCGATCACCATACTGATAGTAACAGGCATATTCATGCTTCAACCCTTTGGTACTGGGTCGCTTGGTAAATACTTCGGACCATTGATGGTTACTTGGTTTTTGATGATGGGAGTAATCGGATTCAGTCAACTCTGCCAGGACTTTACTGTAATCAAAGCATTCAATCCGTATTATGCGATTCATTTCCTTATACAAGTTCCCCAAACCATGCTTATACTAGGTGCTGTATTTCTCTGTACTACTGGTGCTGAGGCTTTATACTCCGACTTGGGGCACTGCGGGCTGAAAAATATTCGCCTGTCGTGGGGATTTGTGAAAACGATGTTGATTATCAACTATCTGGGGCAAGCAGCATGGATTATACACAATCCGGCAGCGGTATCAAGAGATATAAATCCATTTTTTGCCATCATGCCCGAATGGTTTGAGCTTATCGGTGTGGGTATGGCTACTCTTGCGGCTATCATAGCCAGTCAGTCGCTGATCAGCGGATCGTTTACGGTGATCAGTGATACCGTATCGTTAAATATATGACTATCGGTGAAGATAAAATATCCGAGTAAGATAATGGGGCAAATGTATATACCATCTATCAACTTGATTTTGCTGGTCTTGTGTATTATCATCATCCTCATGCTACAATCGTCGATGAGGCTCGAAGCGGCATACGGTCTGTCAATAACTATCAGTATGTTGATGACAACGATTTTGCTATTCCTCTATTTCCAACAGAAGAAAAAACCGCTGTGGTTTAGCATACCCGTCACGCTATTTTTTGCTACTATCGAATTCAGCTTCTTCATCGCCAATATGCAAAAATTTGCGCATGGTGGCTTTGTATCCATACTCATCGCGGGAGTTGTATTCCTCATCATGTACTCATGGTATAACGGAAGACGAATCAAGCGGAGCTATACGGTTTACGATCAGGTGGATGAGCAATATCTCAATCAGATAGTAAAAGTGAGTGAAGATACTACTATTCCCAAAACGGCTACTAATCTGGTTTATCTGATCAAAGCCAACAAAAAGAATTTCATCGAAAGCAAGATAGCCTACTCGCTATTTTCCAAATCACCGAAACGAGCCGATACCTATTGGTTTGCACACATAAAACGTACCGATGAGCCTTACGAGTTCAGTTACGAAACCACTACATTCGTCCCTCAAAAAGTGTTTAGGATAGACATCCGAGCCGGATTCAAACAGGGCATTCATGCCGATAAGTACATCAATCTCATCATCAATGATATGGAGCGGAAAAAGAAAGTAGACCTGTCGTCGCGCTACCCTTCGGTGCATAGCTTCGAAGACAACAGAGGTGATTTTAAGTTTATGATTGTAGATCGTGTATTCCGCAATGTACCTCTTGCTCCGATGCAAAAAATCATTATGGCAGGCTACAATTTTATCAAGCGAATGACCACCTCCGACACACAGATGTATGATGTAGATCCATCATTGGCAGTAGTGGAAATGGTACCTTTGCGAACCGTAGACCGAAGTAAGGAAGAACTCAGAGAGTTGATCAAACAATCAGATGCGGAGACCATCGAGTAGCTTTACATATAGCTCGATAGCTTCACGTATTTCGCTCAACAAAATATATTCATCTGCAGTATGCGACCGTGACGATTGTACGGGTCCTATCTTCAAGCTAGGGAAAGGCATAAAGGTCTGATCGGATAGGGTAGGAGAGCCATAAGGTTCTTTGCCAATGATGATGGCACGCTGAACAAAGGGATTTTCGAGTGCAATGCGAGACGAATTGAGTCGGAACGAACGTGGCTTTACCTCACACCTAGTTTGCGAATCAATGATCTTATACAACTCCTCGTTGCTATACAATTCATTACTGCGCACATCCACCACAAATTCGCATTTGTCGGGTACTACATTATGTTGCATACCTGCATTAATCATGGTCACAGTCATTTTCACAGAGCCGAGGAGATCACTCTCCTTGGGGAAGCGAAATGTGCTGAACCATCTTATATCTTCGATGGCGTGGAAGATAGCGTTATCCCCCTCATTGCGGGCTGCATGCCCTGCACGCCCATGCGCAACACAATCGAGTACAAGTAAGCCTTTTTCGGCTACGGCAGGGTTCATCCCCGTAGGCTCGCCAACGATGGCGAACTCAATACAAGGCAATTGAGGCACAACCGATTCTGCTCCGCCATTGCCCGATACTTCCTCTTGGCAAGAGGCTAAGAAGATCAGATTGTAATTCTGCGGCTTTTCGGATAATAGAAAGAAGGCATGAAGCAGCGACACTAGGCTAGCACCGGCATCATTACTTCCCAAACCATATAATTTATCGCCTTCTTCAACTGCGGTAAAAGGGTCTTTTGTCCATGCCGAAACAGGGCGAACGGTATCCACATGCGAGTTGAGCAATATATTGGGCTTGGATGAATCAAAGTCTTTACTTCGAATCAAGAGATTATTGCCCATTCTTTCGGGCTGATATCCATTTGCGAGCATATATTTTTCTATACAATCAGCTACCGCATCCTCTTCTCTGCTGAATGAGGGTATGGCAATCATCGTTTTTAGCAAGTCGACAGCGTCGTAGTATTTTACTTCAAAATCCATAATTCCTAATTTGATAATTTGTAAATTTGAATATTAGCAAATGTATATTTACACATTTGCTAATTTACACATTTGCTAATTAATAATTCCCCCACTTTCAAATCGAGTGGAGTTGTCACTTTTATATTAGTCGTTTCGCCTTTCACCAACGAAATGTTCACACCCATAGCCTCCACCACTGAGGCATCATCGGTAAAGGTATCAACGTAATCGGTTTGGTATGCTGTCTTCAAAATAGCAGCTTCAAATACTTGGGGTGTTTGCACCAGTTTATATTTCGATCGGTCTACAATTATGCTTCGTGTATCGTCAATCATCTCACGAAGGCTATCGGTAGAGTCAATCACGGGGACGACAGCTCCCAATTGTTCGGCAGTTGAGAAACAACGCTCTATCAACTCTTGCGAAACAAAAGGACGTGCACCATCGTGCACACCTACAATGCCTTTGTCAACCAATGTCAAGCCATTTTTTACCGAGTGGAAACGAGTTTCACCACCTGTGGCGATATGATGAGGGATGTCAAATCCATAATCGGCACATAGGTCTGACCAATATCCTTGATGCGAAATGGGTAATACCAATACAATTTTGATCTGACGATCGTAATTGTAAAATGCCTCCACGGTGTGCATCAATATTGGTTTGCCCCCAATGGGGATAAACTGCTTGGGCAGATCCACACCCATGCGCAAGCCTTTGCCTCCGGCCACTATAATTATATTTTTGTGTAATGTCATATTCTATTCATCATCGCTATTATCTTCTTTATATTCCCATGCACTCTTTTTATCCTTACGCGAAGCTTCCCATCCATACGATAGGTCGAAAACTTCGTTGACCGATGGGTCGAGTTTCACCACCTCATCTAGTGCCACCAGCTTGCCGGTACTAAGATCAGGATTGGTCTGACAATGAAACTGCCAGTCGCCACTCTTATTGTGATAAACATACAGAATTGGTGTACCTTCCATCACCTCGTGCGTGGTAAAAACTCCAAGATTGCGAAACTCGTAGAACCAAAAATCGGTACTGCGATCGAGAAGTGGTTGGCGCAATTTATGTTCAGGATCAAAATCATCTTCCCAAGGAAAATCGTCATCCCCATCAGGCCAAATGAGTTGCATGATAGGGAAATCATTCTTTCGCCCATAATACCAGCAAGCATAACCAAAGTAGGGAGGGTAAAAGTCTTTAGCAACGTTGATAAACTGAACCTCGTATTCGTCCAAAAAACCGCCATAGAGCTTCGATGGCAAATATCGCTCGTCTTCTTTGATGCCCGATACAGCATGTTTGATCAGATCGACCATATCATCTATTGATAAGCCAAAACAAGCCAATTCGGGGTGATCGTATTTCTCGAATAGCCCGATGGTATATACATATCCGGGCAAATAGCTATCACCTTCTACAATAACCAAATGATAGCCGAATTCTTCGATATGGCTTTTTATCGACTGTCTTTCTTCAAAATCGTGTAGACTCATTGCGCACTTATTCTATCTTATCCAGGATCTTCTGTATCTCGGCGTTAGCCTTAAATACTTTATCTTTGCAAAACTTGATAAGTGTAGCTGCCTTCTTCACTTCTTCGAGCAGGATATCCACATCAAGTTCTTCGTTTTCGATGCGGAGCATAATATCTTGCAACTCCTGCATTGCTTCGCCGTATGTTTGTTCTTTTTTTGCCATTCTGTTCAACGTATAAATAGTAGATATATTAAAACTCCTACGGCTCCCAATATCACAGCAAGGCGTATGTATAACATAGTCAGATTGGTGTTGCTGTAATTCTTTTTCAGTGCAAACATCACATTTCCAGATTGATTAAGCACATAACTAATCCGTTTGCCATCATTTACAAGAACCATTCCCTCCGACATAAGATCTATTGATATATATATGAATGGAATAACTTCTTCATTTTTATGATTGATGCAACCCATATATCCCTTTTTCTTGGCGGAGACTATACCGTCCTTTTTTAGAAATATCATCTCATATTCACAAGGTATGATTAATTGGCCTTCGGTATCGATACATCCACACTTGCCATCCAGAGTAGTCACAGTGGCGAAGCCATCGACAAAAGGCTCTACAAATTCGTATTCCGATAAAGTTTTCAGAATCGTTCCTTTGTCATCGATAATTGACCAAACCTCGGTCTCGTCATCTTGTAGACATACACGATTACCTGAAAACGAAGCATCCATTTCGCCACTATACCTGATAGGTATAACGATTGCACCCGATTGGTTTATGTAACCAACTTTTGCGTCAAGCTCTACACAGGCTAGCCCCGAAGAAAATTCACATGCAAAATCATATTCACATGGGATCACCTCTCTGCCGGTCTTATCAATATAGCCCCACTTGCCATCGAGTGCCACAGCTGCCAAGCCTTCCGAGAAGCATCTTTGATAGCAGGACTCATCATATTGATATGAGATCACAAGTTTTCCTGAGCGATCAACAAACCCATATTTATCTTCATTCGATACCGGAGCCATCCCCTCGGAGAAAAGCTCAGCATCATCGTATTGAAAAGGAATGACCTCCTTACCTGCCCGATCAATATACCCATACTTACCATTCAGCTTCACAGCAGCAACGTCTTCACTAAACCCCAAAGCATCCTCATAGAGACAAGGAAGCTGCATTTCTCCATTTTTAGAGATAAAGCCCCATTTCCCGTCTATTAATATAGGTGCTAAGCCTTCCGAAAAATCATAGATGAAATGATACGAGATAGGTTTTATATTCAGATATTCACTCATCGTTTTGTATTATTTTATAATCGATTCTATTTTTCCTTCCCCAAATACCGTTGTTATTTCATCTCCCTTTTTCACATCAGAGGCTTTCTTTACCACCTTGCCATTTTTCAGAGTCAAGGTATATCCTCTTTTCAATATATTGTCGGGCGATACAAATTTAAGATGTTTCTCGAAAGTATCTAGTTTATTACTGTTCAACTTAACCGATTGACCCGAATATTTGCTCAACAAGCTTTGATTCGATCGTATTAAATCGTTCTGATTTCTGTTCCAGTTTTTCAGTACCGACACTATTTGTGTTTCGAAGGTATTCAACAGCAAACGCTCGCCTTGCAATCCCTCGCTCACCTCGGCTACAAGTACAGATTGCAGCTGATCTAATTCGGCTATAGCCTCGCATATATTGCCTATCAGAAACTCAGCAACGGCGGTAGGCGTCTTGGCACGGGTATGTGCCACAATATCCAATACGGTTTCGTCACGTTCGTGACCGATACCTGTTATAATAGGTAGCGGAAACTGTGCACAACTTGCAGCCAAAAGGTACGAATCGAAGCAGCTCAACTCGGATGTTGCCCCTCCTCCTCGTATAATAACTACTGCATCGAACAAGCTTTGATGCTTATATATATATTCCAAAGCGGCAATAATAGAATCTTCGGCTCTGTCGCCTTGCATAATAGCCGGAAAGAGCTTGGTGTAAAAGACAAAGCCAAACGAATTGCGATCCAATTGATTGCAAAAGTCTTCGTAACCTGCAGCCGTAGGCGATGATATGATAGCAATGCGATTGGTAGGCAGCGGCAACTCAAGCTCACGATTGAGATCGATCACGCCATCTTCTTCGAGCTGACGAAGAATCATCGCTCTATTCATAGCCTGATCGCCCAAAGTATAACTAGGGTCTATGTCGTGAACGGTAATGCTAAAGCCATACAATTCGTGAAATTCTACACTCACCTTTACCAATACTTTCAGCCCCGAGGCAAAGGGTT
>JAGWCC010001643.1:0-16813 GCA_022651775.1 Drusus annulatus
ATAAGCAGCAGTCTGGCTTCAGGATATTTTAGTTTGAGAGCTTCAACGTCTTCAGTGTGGTTTTCGTAGATTTTTGAAGGTGATCCAGGTGGAATGTAAACACAACCAATAATTACTTTTCCTAGGTTAGTCTTGATTTGAACAAACAGCTGTTCAACATTTTTATGGATGCATTTAAGTCTAGACGATGATATTGATTTAGAAACAGATATTAAAACACCACCACCTCTAGATTTGGTACTGGTAATAGTAATTGTAATGACGAGGACATAATGTCTCTCCTGCAGGGCTTCATTAGGGTCTTCGGGAGGCTCACCACTTGCAAGTCAAAAGCTGGTAATCCTCATGGAGCTTCTGACCGACACCATCAATGGATAGTCCAGCATCGGAGGTAAAATTTCTCATGTGGAACGCGTGCAGCGTCCGGTCGAAAACTGAAGAGCTACTAGATCTGGCAAACAGCTAAGAAACGGATATCATTCTACTCAGTGAGACGCATCTTGATGAAAAAACACGACTCGAGTGCCGGGGTACGAGACATTCAGGAACGATCGAGCCGGAATAACAAACAGGAGAACGAAATGTTCAGGTGGAACAGCTATCCTGGTACGTCAGGGCCTACAAGCAACGCGCATACCGACCTTAGTACTGAAAAACATGGAAGCCACTGTCATCAGAGACGAGATAATTAAACAAAATCACACTTTCAAACGAAGAAAAAGCGAATACATTGGCCAACGGGTTCGAAAAAGCGCAATCTTCCACAGACGGAATGGAAGACGCTGAAACTAACAATGCGGTAGAGGCCTCACTTAGTGAAATTAATCAGCTCGCACCGATAAATCCGGATGACATACAGTTCACCACTCCAAAGGAATTCGCCCACATAGTGAGATACCTAAAAACAAACAAGGCGCCAGGCGAAGATCAGATCTCCAACATCCTGCTAAAACATCTACCGCAGAGAGCGATTATTTACGCTACAAAAATATTCAACGCCTGCTTACTACGGGGCCACTTCCCGACAGCTTAGAAAAATGCTAGCGTGTTGCCCTTCAACAAACCGAACAAAGACCGCACGAACCCGTCTTGCTACCGCCCGATCAGCTTACTGTCGACGCTCAGCAAAATACTGGAACAAGTACTTCTAAGTCACTACCGCTATCACCACGATCTTAGAAAGACACTACAAGATGAACAGCTCGGTTTCAGAAGGAAACATTCTACCGTCCATTTACTCACGCGCGTCACTGAACAAGTGACAAAAGGATTCAATAATAAACGCTACACCGACATGGCGCTATTGGATCTGGAAAAAGCGTTTGATACAGTATGAACGGACGGCTTAATCCACAAGATGTACGTGACAAAAACGTCAATCTACATCATCAAAATTGCACAATCCTACTTAAATAACCGAACGTTCACAGTTAAGGAGAAGGATGTGATCTCCAACAGACGCTCCGTCCACAGAGGTGTCCCAAGGAAGTTTACTAGGCCCGAATTTATTCACCTTGTATCCGCACAACATGCCTACGCTCAATGTGAGATGCAAAAGGGCTATCTCTGCTGATGACGTCGCGCTGTACACAACTTCCAGAAAACCAAACACGACTACTGAATACCTACAAGTGGGCCTGAAAGAACTTTTGGACTGTTACAAAAAATGGCGCCTAAAATTCAACGAGGTGAAAACGGAAGCGACCACATTCACGCGCAAACGCAAAGATTAAATTCCGACATGCAACATCACAATGGGCGAAAAAACACTCGAATGGCTAGCTTAAGTAAAGTACTTGGGACTCACTATGGACAGGCGTCTCAACTGGAAATCGCACATACAGATAGCGAGAAGGAAAACGCAAGGCGCGATCAGTGCGATAAGCCCAATTTTCAAGCGCCAGAGCTCACTGAGTGAAAGAAAGAAACTTCTGATCTACTTCAGTCTCATCCGGCTAACTATGACGTACGCAACCCCGGTTTGGAGCAATTTCGCGCACACTACATTCAACCAATTACAGATTACACAAAACCAATGCGTCAAAATCATCTATAACACACCTCTCTACACCAACTTTAAAAGCCTACACTAACAAGAAGAAATACCGACACTACAGGAGCACGCTTTCGATTTAACGACACGCCTTTATAAGACTCTGAACCCCGATAACCCACTGATTAGTGAGCTTGGAGACTACAATTCACCTGAAGACTTGCCGCTCAACTATAAACACCGCATGGCGAAACATCTAATTATGACCTTTTTTGAGAATATCCAGAGCAAAGCGGAGCATTATTATTTACAGCACATCTGCTAGCGACATTCCAGGAAATACAACATAAGCGGAAAAAGACACAGCCCGAGGATGAAAAATATGAAATATTTAACTTTAGTGACGTAAAAAAAATTCCATCAGTAACAAGTTCAGAACTTTTGTACAGCCTTTTTTTAATCTTTTCCTTGCTTAGGGTTTTTTATCCAGTAAAGACCTTTTCCCTAAGAACTCACTAATGAAAGCTTAAATTCAGTCAATTAAATACAACCATCAGATTGTGATAGTAATAAGGCCTAATGAGCATCCACAAATTAAAAAAAAAAAGGATTGGATATCTTGTGTGTGATGTAAAGAATGACTCCATGAAACATGTACATCCAAACCGGATATTTGTGACCTCTGCTTCTCAAGTCTTAGTATGTTTTACTTTGTGGCATATTACCCCGACGAAATGGAGGAAAATGGCATTTAATTTTTTTTATTCGGCAATTCATCCTATTCTCAAGGAGTGACCGCTCCAACCCGGCAAACTACCACCCTATGGCGATCACTTAAGTTCTGTTTAAGGTGATGGAACGTGTGATCAAAGAATTGCTCACATACCTTGAGAAGAACAACAGTTTTAACGACCGTCAATACGGATTTCAGCGGAACCGGCCACTTTTCGCGTGTATGATGCACGTTTGGGGGCGGCGCTTGAATTGATTCGGTGAGACCCAAAGGGTTGCACTGGACATTTTTAAGGCTTTTGACCGGACTCAGCACTGTGAAAAAAACTGCCATTTTACGTATCCTTGTGTACGTAAATTTCCATTTTTTAGTGAGTCGTTGATTTAGACGGTGCTGATGGTGTTACCTCTTCTTCACATCCAATTATTGCTGGCGTCCTACAGGGATCGGTTTTGTCTCAAACTTTGTTTTGTTTTGCACATCAGTGACCTTTTGCAACCAATACACTACGTGAATGACAGTATAGTCCATTTTTGTTTTTTTTTTTTCAATTTAACAAGCCTATAAACTACAATGGCTCGGAGGGCTTTGAAGCAGATAATTGACGATTACCTCGAGAGAATTTCCTCTCGGGGTAATAATTAGCTAAGAATAAACTCGTAACCATCTTGCCTGATTATGACTAAAAGGTTATGATAATTCAGTCTCCTTTGACAAAATAAATCTTCTCGACAAGCCTTTCATTGAAATGCTTGGTGTGACTTTGAGTGACCAACTGAGGCACGAGGGCTCAGTCGAAGCCATAGTTAAGTTAGCTTCGCAGAAGCTGGGCGTGTCATACAAGGCCCGCAGATTCTTGATAGAACACAACTGCTGACCTAGTACAAATCGCAATTGCGCCCAATCGTTGAATTTTTCAGCCACCTTGGGTCTGAAGCCCCAAAATACTTTGACAAAACACTAGGCTCTGTGCAAAAACAGGCGGTCTTCATGATGGATTCTCATATTACGAGTATATCAAACATTTGCAATTTTTGGAAAACAGACGTCAGGTGGGAAATTTGTCCTTGTTCTACCGGTATTTAAATGGAAGATGCTTGGAATAACTTGCGCCATTGATCCCTTTAGCACCAGTACATGATCGGGAAACTCGCCAAACGCTCGACTATGATTTGCTAGTCTCTGTGTTTTTATCCCTCCTACAACGTGAACCTTAGGGGAATTTGTTTCCTTCTGGGCTTCCTGTGTGGAGTTAATGCAAAAACCTGAACAAAAAACACTTGCAGTGATTATTTAAAAAAACAGTGCTAAAGAAATTGTCTGATCATAGTTGTTACTAACCACCAAGCAATGAACTTAAAAAATATTCACTTTACTTTCATCTTGTTTTCTTGTTGTAGATCCACCTATGCGAGTCCGAAGGTATTGACTTCAATGACGGTTGTTCCACTTTCCATAAGAAACAGCTCGTTCTCGTAAAATCTTTGTGGCGGGGTAGTTCTGATGTTGTAAGGTAAGAAAATATTCACGTCTATTAAATGGTACATTAAATAAAATTCATGAAATTAATTTAATTGTTATTAATAAATTAGCTAGTTTTAATTTCAAGTGGGAGCTGTTCCGGCATCCCAGGCCCACTATCAAGCTGCGATAATAAGGTTACAAAGAAAATGGAGTGGGCATATAGGCGAGTATTAAAAAGTGTATGTGCAAAGACAGAGAGTCCGTAAGAGAAAACCCGGTCGTGGCACTTTGCTTTCCTACGACCTGTGAGTGCTGCGCTTCAGTTCCTGAGAAGAAGGTAGAATAAACGAATGCGTGTATGTTTGCAGACGAGAGTTCATGCGGGAGACGAGCTGGTCGTGCGCGCTGCGGGACCCCAACATGGCACGCGCGGTGGGCGTGTGTTCCGAGGAGCCAGCCTGCTCCGTCACGCCCTACTCCACCCTGGGAGACCTGCCCGCCTTCTTGCGCCGCCAGACCGACAACAAGCAGGCCTCCACCCTCAGGTAAGCCCTGTCGCTCGCCATCCATACTTCCTGCAAACATCATAAAAGTGCTGCACCTGCACTACTCCATACGTAAGCCGCTCTAAATAAGCTTGTTCTCCACAGCTACGGATGCTTGATCTACCTCGCTACGCAGATTGCCTCGGGAATGAAGTACCTGGAATCAATGAACGTCGTCCACCGAGACTTGGCGGCCAGGTTTGGACGATTTTTTCTTAGAAATAAATATTGAATAGTTTTCTGGTAAAAGCTGGAGTAAATAGGGTGTGCACAAAACAACAATAGCACCATGTACGTACCTATTTATCTACGGCAAAAGTTCTATTAACCTGGTTAGCAAGACAAAATATTATATTTGGGGCATTTGTTTATGTTATCAGTGACGTAAGTTTTTCCTTTAAGGAACTGCATCCTGAGCAAAGACTTCTCAGTGCGAATATCCGACCACGCCATGTACTGCGACCGCTACGAGGACGAGTACTACACTAGCGACACCAAGACCCGCCTGCCCATCCGCTGGATGGCCTGGGAGAACCTACTGCTGGTGAGTGTGGCTCGGTAGAGATAGCGTGTGCACCTGAGGGCGAGGGCGAGGACTAATCGAGAGTTGGTTTGTGTGTTGGCCAGGGCAAGCACACCTCCCAGAGCGACGTGTGGTCGTTCGGGGTGACGCTGTGGGAGCTGCTGATGCTGTGCACGGTGCGGCCGTACGCCGAGCTGACGGCCGAGCAGGTGGTGGAGAATGCGGCGCGCTGGCACTCCGCTGCCGCCAGCTGCCGCTCGCCGCCGCGCCCGCCCGCGTGCCCGCGCGAGCTGCACGACCTCATGGGGCAGTGCTGGCAGCGGCGCGCGCAGGACCGCCCGCGCTTCCACGAGATCCACCTCTTCCTGCAGGGGAACAACAGCGGCTACGCGCCCGGCTTCCCCGACTCCTCCTTGTGACGGCCGTCATGAGGGCGTGGTCCCCCAGCCCCCCGGCCCCGTCACCCTCCCGAGGACTTCCCGCGGCAGGTTTTAACGAAGACTACTTCTAATCGACATATCTCAATCTTTATTATTTACTGCGAATATGTGGGATATTACTTTGACGTTAGCCGGTACATGCATGTTTGGAAATTCTCAAACGAGATCTACTGCGGCATAAGGCAACATCAGCCATTGAGGCGAGGAAGTACATAAGTTGGGAAGGGCTAATCAGATCTGGTTACCACAAGTATAATATAACGTATGCTAAATTTGAAAATGTATTTTATGTATTAAATTATTACTTGTGAAAAAGGATACACTTTTCTAAACCTAGATGCAGTTTATTAAGATATAATGTTGACTAATCCTTAGAGAGCGTATACGCCATTCCGCTCCCTTCCCGGCATGTGCTTTCAGAAAGAGTTTACATAGAAAACACGACCTTAATCTGGAAGTCAAACTGTTGATACTAAATACATCTATAGTTGTATTACTGTCTCGAGATTCACTAGTGATCATTTTCTATAGTTCAACTTGAATTTGACTAAATGATAAGCAACATTATGATACTTACAAGTAGATAAAAAAAACTTTTTATTCAAGAAATCGAGTGAATTATAATAGACGTAAAAATTAATGACTGGCATCCGAGGAAAATCTTAATCACTTCGAATAGAAAAATAAATAGTTCGCGAAGATATGAGAATAACTTGCCAACATGATAATCTATATACGTTACCTATTTATAAAGCTGCCAAGAAAATATTTGTATTTCCCGACATTCCGCAGAGGCGGTGGAGATAGTAAAGGAGTTCCGCCAAGTACTCGAAACTGATATTATATTCTATATAGGTATTATTATTACATACTAGGAATTCATACAAGTAGCACTTACCTCATAGTATCCCCAAGACACTGTTTGAATATGGGTCATATTGCAGGTCACACATGATCATACGTGGACGTGCATCTGCTTAAAGACTTTATTAATGAATAATAAAATTTACTTTAGAATGCTTTTAAGTAAAGTAAAGAAGTTAATCACTTGTATTTACAGAGCAACGCGTGAAGCGTAAACCGAAGTATTATTAATCGTTCAATTCACATCTCAGTCGGCTGTCTAATTAATTGTCACTGCGTTGCGTCGCTGTAGATGTTGAACATGACGAATGCTTAGAAATCAACGTTCCGATAAATCTGAACTGACCAGAACAATTGTGTTGTATGAAATTAGATATTAACTGTTCATAGAATAATGTTTGTATGAACTAATGGAATAAGGGTATCGATCAATTATATTTACATGCGAATGATTAATAAATACCTAAATAATTTTTTGTAAATAAATTTACTTATTTTCATGCACTTTTTTATATTTATTATAATGTACTATATTGGTAAATCGATTTATTTTCATTTCAAAACATACGATAATTTTAGATAAAGATACATGCTGTTTATTGTAAAAATGTTATTATGAATTTGGTATTAGAGTAGGTGGTTTTTAGACTACGTAAAAGGTAATGACAGAAAGTGCGCCTTCTCCTCGAAATTATGTGAATGTATATAGTTTTATTTGACTCTAGCAAGCTCGCAGCCTGCTGGATCTTCTACTATTTGATTTTTCTATGTTACTATTAACATGCCCAATGTGATATGCGTTCAAGTAAACCGCTAGTCACCGATATTTGAATAAGGCGACGTTTAACTGAAACTTCCTTGTTTTTAAATGTCTCCTTCGCCTTAGTTCTGATTGGCAATGTGGCAATGGTCTATGGTTTCGAATGGTTGAAATATTTCGTACGCTTAAAAAATCTACTTGGGACGTGAGAAACCATTTCGTTCTAAACAAAGTACAGGAAATTTAAATTTGGAGTCTTTCATGAATGATTATTATTATAACAGATCCTGTAAAGTGACGCGACGCGCGACGGCAAGATGCCTCCTACGCCAGATGACTTTGCTCATTGAATGATTTGGTTTAGGGAACGTAAGTAAAAATGACGATACAGGCGGTGCTCAGTTATAAAAGTAAAGAAACATATGTTTTTTTTCATAAAAAATGTGAACATACTCGTACATAATTTAGACCAGTAAATTACAAAAAAAATGTTTATTAGAAGTAGTGAGTCTTATTGAACACATATTTAATGATACTATTACAACCGTGACCCACATATTCCATAATTTATGTATACCTATTGTTGTTAAAAGTCACAACTTGTTCGGCTTAATTCGTAGCGTAAGATACATATAAAACACTTATTTCCATCACAGCATTACCACTTAGATATTACATACCATATACTTAACTCTATATCAATTATTAAATACGTATTTTCTATTAGTAAACAACGATTAAGTATAAAAATTAGGTACCTATTTACTTCTTAATTACGAAATAAATAAATTTGAGACAATATTAATAAGATTTTCAGTATGCATGAACTTTCCGCTAGTTGGTCTCGTACCGGCGTCAAGATGATAAGTCACATTCTCTCAATGAACCCCGAAAACACGAGACAAGTCATGCATACGGAAAACCACATGGCACTATTTTTCAAATACGCCTTACATTATATTAAAAGCACGAATTACATGTTGTTATTCCCTGTGCTGTAAATATTTAATACTTAAGTGCGCGTGACAATCATCATGAGCGCAGCTTGATAACGAGTCTCATCCCATCACCCTTCACTCCGCGTTCCGCCCTCCTGCTCCCACCCCGTCTTATTCCATCAATCATCTTAGTATGTCAGCTATTCGCAAACGAGCATACCTAAGAGGATACAATAATATTACCGTCTATGGATATTTATTGTTTCCAGTATTTTACTATTTCATATTTGTATTTTTTGTTAGAACATTTAACAGATTAATAAAAAGTTATACACATTGACAGAAACAAAATAATAGAGGCCAACCTTGGTTTATCAACAAAACATTCACATCGTCAATACATTAAAATGACACATTTTGGAAAAAATCAGAACACGTGTTTGTTTAAGAATGAGACGAAGTTGAGTGCGAGGACGAGTGTGCGATCACGGGAGAGTGGAGAGTGACCGCCGACTACTGACCACGGATTTTAAGGCAAATTTTACACGTTTAAGTACCTATATGTAATAATATATGTACATAATTACTATGCACATATAACAAATAAAACTCTATTTTATATTTTAAAATGTTACAATAAGAATATGTATTGATTGTAAATATGGTAATTATACCAACACACCTAATATAAACTTCTCGTGTTTGTAATATTTGTCTATTTCATAATAATAATTAATGTGAATATCTTATTGTTGGTTTAATTTATTGGGAATAGATTGGGGGAATTGGTGTCCCAAACACTGCAGGTATTATTTTTCATATTTGCAAAAACCTAAGTGCGTTTACATTATATTATGCACCGTGCTTATCGCAAAACTTTTCAACAACTCGTGATAACGGCTTTGTCAATCGTATTTTTTATCAAACAACTGTCAAAAGGCAAAATAATTGTCAAACGTTATATTGTTACGTTATACAAACCAGCAAATTTTAATAGATGGTAATAATCGATTAACGTAAAAATTTAATCGATTTTAGATTACTTCAACAAAATCAATTTTTAAATCTGCATATTAAATGAAAACACATTAGAACAAGTTATAACTTGTGTACATAGAGTAACTGCGGAAACATTTGCAATTCTTTCAATTGAAATACGGGATTGAGATAAGCTAGAAGTATGTTGTTACTTTAATTCTAAGCAACATGCAACAGACGGTATGTAAACACTTTATTGATATAGACCATGTGATCTATAATTTATAAAATCATAGACTCTAATTAATGCCAATTTGAACAGTGTTTAAGCGCCAAAACCCTTAAGGAGAACCTTGATTTTCTTATCTTTGTGTAATTAGTTCATCTACTTAATGTTTTTATTCTTAACCGAACTAAGGTGAAACACTTTATAACATTAAATAAAATACAGATTTTAGAAAATGACGTTGATTTTCCTGCGCTGGCTTCCATTCAATAAGAATTGTTGATTTATTCAACAAACATAAGGTTTGTCTAGTTTAGTTTTTAGTTGTATTACTTATTGCTTGTGATTCTCAGCGACTCGCTTAGGTTTAGTATTGTCCCGTAATTATATATACTCGTATGTATTTATGATCAAATTGTCCGGTGACTCGTTCCCGGCAATCCCGTGTAATTAGCAATAAAAATATCCAAACATTGTCGTTTGGATATTTCAAAATATTATCTTTCGTGTATTTTAATGATTATATTAACTTAACAAATTGTAAGCTTAAATATGTGGAAAAAGTGTGAATGAAAATGCAGTTTGATACCTTGATATATATGTTGCGCGGCTCAAGCACTTTATTTAAGAACTATGCAACTTCACAACTATACACATATAAACAATATAGTTTAGAATGGCAACCATCGCGGGGGCAAATATCAGCTGTTTGCAGAGAACCATTACGCATGTGCTCACATGTACCTCGTATTGAATGGAGCATTTGTGTGTATAATAACTTAAAGTGTTTCACTTACGTAAACATATCATATAAGTAAAGAACTTTCAATTATTACATTATAATTATTATTCTTTCGGTATAGTTATCTTATATTGTATTAAATTATGCCAACCTAGCTTTTTGTATCCTTTAAAATGAATGTCGATAATAAATGTGTTGACCAAATTGTGTCTTGATTTAAACATTTCCTTGGTATATTTCACTGCCGGACTGGTCGATTGTCAATGAGCAGATATAGTACTAACCAGCAAATGGTGAAAAGCGGCGGCAAACGAAGCCGTTGGCTATCGAGATGATATGCGATTGGATAAATTAGGAAAATAAACCGATAATGTAAAGTGAGTATACATTTTGTGATAAATATCTTTTAATTAAGATTTACGTTTAAATTTCAATAATAATTTGTAGATGTTTGATTATATTTTCCTCGATTTTATGTTCTTATCAAAGTAGTAAAAAAAAACATAATTAAACTACTAACCGATAAAGTTATGTTAGTGAGTTACTTTAAATTGCTGATGAGTCAGTTTAAACGTAAAAACTTTTTTGTGATATAGTTCCACAAAAAACTCCTTTCACTCTCATTTAAATAACAGAACAAAATCATTTTTATTCTTTTGGAAAATAAAATAAAAAATGCTTAAACCCATTGCTATAAGATATTTGCTAACCTACTAAAACTAACCATTGTTCTTGACGTAGCGATGAAAGTGATTCGCAGTAGGGGGATGACTTTGAAGAACAGGGAAGAACTGAGGTCGCAGACCATGATATCATGAGTGAATCTTTAGATGAACGTGTGTTTTTCTAACCTCTAAAAAAAAATCAATCAGGTCAGAAAATATAATAACCAACGCAAAAAAATTGTTGGAAATTTCAAAACCTTCCCCTTACAAAGCATCCGAAATTCCGCGAGTTCCGAAAGCTGGTATCAAAATACCCCGCTGTAAAACATAGACAAAGACTCGCTAGTGCTATTTAAACAGTGGGATATATTTTTAAAACGTAAAGAATTGTTTTCATTTACAGTACACGCTATTCTATATTTTTCAATGAAACTTACAAACATTTGAATAAATTTAAAACGAAAACATTTTTATCGTAACAACGGATAATTTCATTACATCAATAGCCCTTGCAAATATTCTTTTAAAAAATTAAATTACTTTGACAAATTAGATTTTTTTTTAAATTAAAAGTAAAAAAAATTTATAATGCTGTTGTTTAAATATAAAAATCTTTTTAAAACTGTTTTGAACGCCACAACTATTTTCAAACTGTTCCGACTTTGAACGTCGAAACAGCTGTCAAAAAAATAAATACTTGCAGGCTTAAGTAATAACAATTTGATTTAATTTAAATTGAAAAAAAAAATAATGAAGTTCAACGAATTAAACGTTTTTAAAGAATACATTAAAGGCACCCTTTATTGAAGTAATGTTTCTTACTTCTTCTCCGAGACCCGTAGAAGAAGATACAATGTTAAGTTTGTGAGCTCTGGTCCTTGTATTGATGCGAGGGTCGGAACTCCAAATAAAGTCTGATTTGGATAGGTAAGTTAAATTGTCGTTTAAAATTTTCTTCATCTACACTCTCATTAGAATCATTAAAATTTGTATTTTCAACATAAGACTCCGCTTCTATACTTTAATTCTTTTCAACCCGTAGTTAGTGGCATAGTGAGGGTTTCCCGCACAAAAATATTCAACTACGTGGCGTGAATGAACGCATGATAGTGTCTCCTCTCGCTCTCCTATACCTACCTGCCATTCTTGCAGGATTAGAAGGAGGCAAGAAACAACCAGTTTAGTACCTAGTTGACTGTGGTACAGTGTTTATTTGGTGCGCTAAATCATTGTGAGAGAATATCTCACTGAACCACTAACAACGTTGGTACATTTTTTGGCTTAATTTTTTTTTTTTTAATTTGATCTTTGGATCAAATATTCAAACTATCATTTTTTGTAATGTTTTGCTTAACTTTATCTATTAGATTTATCTATCGATTTCATTTTTTTGTTTTTTGCATGTTTCTTGAAGATTTTCTGATTTTGCCATTTTTAGAGACATCGCGACAAGTGGCAAACTTGTTGAATTTGAAAACGCAATGGACACTTTTAATTTCTGAATGAAGCTTGGACGATTCTAATAGGGACAGATCGAGTGAACATTCGGACCACTTACAGACCCTGACACGGATAGATCGGAATTCGATGAAGATACGCCTGTTGAACATTTAGGTCCACGACGCAGAAATCTTTTTTTTCTTGGCAAGCATAAAACTACGAAATGGAATATTCATAATAATACCCGCAACCAAGTGCGTACCGGATCACACAACTTAAGAGCTCATCTTCCCAGTTCGAAACTAACCGCGACGCATGTTTTAAAGGGACTGGCCATGGAATTGTTAATACCATATTTTAAGATGAATGAGCATTACGAATTTGCCATTAGACGTGAATTCAGAAAATGAATTAAAAAAATGTTAGCATTAGCGAACCTTCGAAGATAAAAGAAAACAATGAAGGATTATGTTCAATCTAGTTTCGAAGAAAAAATAGGTCTCAAAAAATTGGGTACTTTGTGTTATAAAGTACTGTGCAAAAAAGTTGTCTGATATTTGTGATTACCATGTTAAGAAAGTTTTATTCGTGAAGATTATGAATAAACTAAAAAAAACTTTGAAAATATTTTTATTGGGATTTTTTTATTGCAAATAAAAATAATCCATTTTTTTAAATAAAAAATATCCGTTTTTTATTTGTTTCTTAAATTTTTTTTTTCCTTTTATTTGGTTATGAATATTGATATGAATGACACTCACTAAAAAAAGCTTTTTTTATCGTATTTAACGGTTGTTTATAGGTATTCGGTGCATTTTGGTAGAAAACAGTAAACATTGACTAGATATACAACCTTTCTAATGCCATTCCCATACTTGATATTTTTTTTATTACGAAAGAACGAATTATTGTTTTTTACTCCATCAACTTTAAAAAAATAATTAGTGATGAAAATTAACTTAAAAAAATAAAACTTTGATACACAATAAAACCCACATTTACAAACTTCTTTGCCAATTTCTAGCATTAATAAAGATTTTAGACAAGAAAAATCATTTGAAATTCACAATTCTTCGATTTCTCGACATTTTATTTTCGTTATTATATCTGTTTACAATATAAATTGAATAAATACTTCCGTTTGGTAATAATTTTTTACACACAATCGTCATTTCTGACATCTTTGCATTCTGTAGTATAATCGAGATTCTACCATAGAGAAAATACTAAAGACAAAACCTAGGTTATGAATCAAAACAGAGGATTCCGACTCATTTCCAACTTTGCAATCATCTAAGAAAGCTATAGAAACAGATAGTTTAAGAAAATATCTTAAAATACGCAAAACGATAACATCGTATGTACTTCTGAAGTAATTTCTAACTTTCAACATGTGTGTGAACTCTGTCACTATTGTATTTATAATGTTGCACGCGCCTCAAATACGTTTAGATTTGCATATTATTAAAATGATTATTTTAACAATGCTGTCGGGTTTTTACGCGCTGTAACAAAAAAGTAATGACAAATTTTTGGAGATTTAAAAATGTATCAATATTTTTGGAAATCAATTGATATTATTCAAAAACTAAATACAAAGTATTGACGTAAAAAGCAGAATTACAAATTATGTTTGCATGCCATTTTTTTCAATGTAACCAACCTATATATATCCTCCAACGTAACGGTGAACAACTTGACAATATTTTTGTTTGTTTGAATACATGGTGTTTGAAAATCAGATTAAAAAAAAACGAATCAGCTAATGGGAATTCCGTTTTTATATTTATTATTTTATTTTCAAATTAAATGTATATGACGTTTGGGAAACGGAAAAACTGAAAGAAAACAAAGTTAAAGAGAAATTAAACAAGCATAACGCAAGTTTTTACATATATTTTTTTAATAAATATTATTCTAGTTTACTCGGTGCTAGGAAATAAAACTACTTACACGGTCTGCGAAAATCCTTAGGACAGCAGAAAATATGATCATCTGCAGCACACGAAGAATCCAAAAGACATTATTTGTTTTTCGATTAGACAGTTTTTTGCTTTTAAAAAAGATTTTTTCGGCGACTTAAGTCAAGGTTAAGAAACTCTTAATTATAAAGGTAGAAACTATTAAAGTCGGGTCTACGTTTCGACGCATTTTAAAAGAAAAGGGGGGATTGCATATTTTGAATTTATAAAGAAACTTAACTTTGCACGCAATTAAAACGACCGCTCAAATCAAGAAAGTTGTTTCGATAAATCGACTCCAAATGTGATGTAGATTTACCAGTTTCCCGCTTGTACCACAAGCTTCCGGACACTGTGTATACCACAACCGTGTATTTTGCAAGCGGTAAATTATTCGAAAATAAAGTGATTTTCAAATGGAAAATAAATGTTGAGCATTTATAAAAAGGGACAAGCTAAATACTGTACCAAAATAACAAAAAAACAGTAAGCAAGCCAAACCCTTTTAATAGATTGACTTTTTTACTGAATATCCCCGAATTGGCCATTGACAAATTAAGACAAGTTTTACGTTATTTTAATGTTTGGTGAATTGTTAAATTTTCATATGGGTAAGCGATGGTAGCGATATTTGGTGACGGAAAAGTGAACATTTTTTGATAGCGGGGCCCCTAATTACGTAATTGCTTGGGTAACTACTTACTAAGGGTAATTGCTTAAATTGAAAGTGATAATGATATATGACGTGAAAGTAAGGGGTTAATGGGGACCCCCGAACAAGATATGGCGTGATCACGTGAATTAAATACTTGAGTTGGGTAATGTCAAGAGTTAGGATAATAAATAGTGGGGTATTTATGAGACGATATAGTATACATATCAATCAAGGAATGTGTGCCAATAAAAAGTTGCGTAGTACTATATCTTCTCTGCTCACCCTTGTGATAGATATAATGATAAAACAGAGTTATAGTCAACTCTTGCCCGCGGAAAGCGCACCCGGGAGCCGCGACATGCTTACATTGTACGCGGACAGCGCACTGTTTCTCTGGCGTTAATTCTATGAAAAAAACTTAAAGACGGTAATAATTATATTTGTACAAAATGACAAATCTTCACACTACTGATATCTTGTAAAATAAATCCTAAGAACTCGTACGTATCGCAACCAATGATACAAAGGTTTGAAGGGAACCCTCGTATTGAAGAGAAAACTCAGTAAGTTTGATTTTTTTCCCAGGTCTTTGCACACACGATAGCGCACGCGCGTTTGTAAGATTCTCAAATAAAGACCCTATTATGTTGATGTGAATTATTATGATTTCTTTATCACAAATTTTTTCCGAGATTTTGTCTTAATTAAAGTATAGTTCGATGTTAAACATCTTACAAACGTAAAATGTAAAACCGTACTGAGCGTCTAACGCCGAGATATTTTAGCATTTTTTGAGTGGTCTGTTTGATTATTATTTTTAGAACTTTGAGGGTATGATTTAATGCCAAAAAAATTATACGTGTTTAGCCAAAGCTCTTTAAATCATATCTTGATGAAGTGATGCATTATTGAAACGAAATAGTAATCATTGAAATGTGAAAAACTCCGGCGCGTCGCAATTGTCTATCTCACAGGTAAGGTTAGGTTTTTTTTTTCCAAGAATGTTCGGACTATTATTGACCTTGCTTATTATTTATCAAGGTTTATATTTCAACTTTTTTCTTTAATATAAGCTCTATTCTTTTACTCTTTAATTTGGATTGGATTGAATGAGTTTACTTAAGTGTAAAGTTGTTGAATATAGGAAGGGAAGGTTGGGAATTATCATGGGCTATCTTACTGTTCTAACATTTGTTTTACAGCTGGAGGGAACCATGAGAAACTTCAGCCAGATCAGTGTTGTTGATTCTGTGAATAAAGAATGTTGGATGCTTTGTAATGAAGATAATTTCATATCTTTTTACTCAGCCATTTTGTTGGAAGGGAAGTGTTCGGATGTTTTCCAGAAGATTGATTTTGTTGTTTTTATTAGTTCTTCGCGTGAGTTTATTTTCAGGTTTTTAGGCCGGTGTAGGAATTTCATTTAATTTATTTATTTTGATCTCTGATTTTAGTGACTATATGCTTTACGTACTTAGTGAAAATATTTCGGAGAAAACCATCACCCACGACATCGGAAGATTTTCAAGATCAATGTTGTCGGAGTTTTTGAACTCTTTGGCTTCACTGAAACTCCTAAAAAATAACCGTGTTCCCTTTCCCGTGTCGGAGTTTTGGTACCTTTGGTCCCACTCTTCGAGAATAGACTCCTTTATTTTTATCTTTGCATAGCTCAATGGAAATTTTGTTTTTATGTTTTTCGGTTCTGACTTTTAGTGCAGCGTCCTTTGCTAACTCGTCGGCTCGTTAGGTTAGGTTAGGTTAGGTTAGGTTAGGTTAGGTTAGGTTAGGTTAGGTTAGGTTAGGTTAGGTTAGGAAGGGTTAAGGTTAGGTTAAGGTTAGGGGTTAGGTTAAGTTGGTTAGGTTAGGTTAGGTAGGTTAGGTTA
>JAGWCC010001644.1:0-16458 GCA_022651775.1 Drusus annulatus
AACTTCAAAGTTTTTTCATTCCCACCCAATTAATTTACCCTGTTTCCCTTCCCCCCTTTAAAAACCCAGGTGTGGTTCAATTCAAATTCTGTTGCCCCATGGATAGTTTTTTTAAAATCTTTCCTATCTTTAAATAAATGGTTGGCTCTCTGTTTTAATAGTAATTTGGGTTCTCAAAGGGGCTCTTTCCTTTAAAATCCCCAGTGATCAGTTTATTAGATAATCCCGGGTAAAATTATCGGTGCGTTTAAAAATTTAAAATTTTAGTTTTTTGGGAGAATCATTCACTTGGGTACATTATTTCTGTTTGAAGAATATTATATTTTAATAAATTTATCTTTTTTATTAAATTATCTTTATAGTTTCTGCTGAGTTTTATAATTTAAATTTTAAAATTTCGGTACAATTTTTTTTCCCAAAATCACGGTTTTGGTCTTCATTATGGAAATAAATTTCTTAAAATTTGAAATTTTTATATATCTTTTTTTTGAAATTCTACTAGTTCTTTCGAAAGTTATAGTATTTCAGACCTTGATTTCCTTTAGGTATGATGGAGCTATCGTTTCCTCGGTAACTTTTATATAATCCTTTAAAGGCTTGAGAACTGCATGCTGGTTCACTTTGTATATACCCCACTTTGTTGATTCTGTCTGGACCCTAGAAATGCTATACATGGCTATATACATCAGTTGGTAAAACTTCCGTCATAAAGTAATCATTTTGTTGGGCAGGATAATCTTAGTCATGTACCAGGATGTTGCAATCCTCATGGCCGTTGTTTTAAAAGCCTATAGGTATTCAATGTGATCCGTTTTCTTTATCTTCCCCAAACAAGTACTGAGTTCCATCTTCTCTGTAGTTGTAAATCCGTTAAAACGCAACAGACTTTGTATCAAAACTCTGCTTTTGTGTTCTTAATGTCAAAACCACCTTATGTATTCCATTAAATTCTACTTTTTACTGGTTTATTGCATTGTACCGCCCATTGACCAGTATGAGTAGGTAAAACTTCCCGAATAATCCAAAAAAATTAAATGAAAATTCATCAGGTGCGGTGTCATTGAGATATATCATAATTTTGAGCAATACTAATCAGAAAATCCTGGAACTCCATGAAGCATCATCTAATACTATAGTTCAAAAAATAATATCCAAAATTATCTTCAGTATCTTTAGTTGTAAAAGTCATCGGGCTCGACATTGACACTTCTTGTTATTACACCGCCGCATTTAGACTCCAGTTAAGTCCGACCCATCCAGGGCGCTGATCGGGCCGTACTCCAGAAGGCATGGTAACGTAATGATATGGGCAGTTTGAACCCAGAAACAGTCAATTCATATAATGCGAATTTCAATGTTAGGGACTCCTGTATAAAGGGAGACAGGAACGCTGCCGTATAAGCCCTAGACTTGCCGCGTTAGGGCTTAATGCACTGAGTGTGGGTTCATGGCGGGTTGCGCTAATGATGGACAATGTATCAACATCAACATGAATCCAATAACGAAATGCAGGGGGTAGAACTTTTTCATGCAAATTTAATTTAGAAATTAATATATTAGGGTTAGATTGTTTTATATATTAATGCCATTTTTGTGTCATTAATGGCTATGTTGTTTTTACATCAATGACTTATATCGTTTACTCAATTATCCATTCAAATGCCTAAAACCCGTTTGCTATCATACTAAGATGCATAAATAGCAGTAAATAAATTTTCTAGAATAAAAAGTCTGTGACAGTATATCACTTTGGGGAAATAGTTTTAAAAAATTTTTATATGCAGCGTCAATTGTATTATTCTTCTAAGTACGGTTCTCCATTAATTTTATAACAACAATTTACATACGAATTATTATTTAACCTAATAATTAGTAACTAGTATTTTTTACATTAAATGGTTCTTATATTATTCCCTTTTTGCTTTGTAAATATAATACAAACTTTTCACATAACAAAATAAGTATTAAAAAAAATCTTGCTCTGAAAACCATTAGTTTCCCATTAAAATCCGCAATAGTTCGATAAGATAGTTTAGGATTAGGTAATTATTTTTGGCTTTACTAAACTCTGCACTAAAATTTATGTGAATATGCAGGATGTAGGAGAAGCGAGCATCAAAAACAGTATTCATAAAGGTATTCAAAGATACAAATACAAAGGGTTGTGCCTTTAATTATACCGTTGAAATAAAGTCTACGGCCAAAGCAGAGAGGATATTAAAGGCAGGCGTTGTTGGTGTATTTGGAAGAGGGCTAGGATTTCATTCAATTGGCGGAATTCTACGTGTTAGCCATGTGTCGGCTTTGAACAGGGTTCGGAAATATGGCAACGAAATTGATTCGATAAGAATCGATAAGCCAGTACATATAATGGACTTAGACGAGTTACACACATATATCAGTACATTGCTGCCCACTTCATAAGAAGCTAAGGGACAGCTGTTTATAATCAAGTTCTTTGAAATTATTGTAATCTATATTTGTAAATAGTTCATTTATAGGAGTTTTATAGAGTAGCGATATGCCCAAGACCTGTAATATTTGAATAAATTCTGTCGTCATTCGCCAAATCAAGTAAACTTGATTGGACTCATTTCTAAAAATTTTCGTAGGTTGAGTGGTCAATTTTTAGGTCGGAAGCAACTATAGCAACCAAACAATAGGCGATAATTGCGGTGTAAATTTGGATACGAACAGCATTTTTTCGGTGTGACCCCCAAAAGGACTTGACCTTTCAAGTGCTACTTGATCCCATTTAAAAAACAAAAGCTCAATCTGCCAGCGATTCTTGTACAAAAGGCTATTTCTTCGGCTTTGAAACAAAATTATTGGTCAAAAGACAAAAAGTTCTATCCTGATCGCATATAAAACTTCGACTTATCGACTTTTCAGGTAAACACGTTCAAAATTCAAGGTTAGATTTGGCTCGGATAACAAAACACACGAATTTAAGTTCGATTTGCTCGGATAACAAATTTTTGTAAAAGTCGCTCGAAATCAACATATCCACGGTCAAAATGTAAGTACGCCCCACCGTTTCATAAGGGATAACATCCATGGCATTCATGTCATTGACCGAAGCTGATGTAATATGCACAAATACAGGTATTTGAGTCGTAATGTCGTAGAGCGTATGAAGGCTTTATCCCACCTTTTTGCTCGACGAATTTAGCCCACCAAAACACGTTCAGGCACAGGTCGATGGTCGAGGAGTCGAAGGCGTATACTTTGCCTTTGATCGTGAAGTTGTCGTTGGCACGTTTTTTCTGAGCAATTCCGATAAGATGGTATGCAAAATCCTCGAATATTTTATAGTTTCTGGTTTCGTTTGCCTTAGCTAAATTGCTTCGGGACACGCTTTTACCAAAGCCAAGGTGGTATGTTTTACGGCTATGAGCTTCGATGACCAAGATCAAATCTCTCAGAGATTCTCTGCCCGTAAGTTGCCCAAAAATCATGCACAGCATCTGGTTCCAGCAGCTAAAATGGCGTATGTTTTTGTCGCCATCGTATTTTTGGACAATGCGATAGAATTTATTATTGTCAAGAAATTCGAGAAGTTGAGCAAAAACATATTTGTCTTGATTCATCTGTTGTGTTTTTTGGCAACAAAATTATCAATTCAAATCGTCTCGCTACAAAACACCTCGTAATATATAGATTACAATAATTTCAAAGAACTTGATTATAAACAGCTGTCCCTTAGCTTCTTATGAAGCGGGCAGTAATGTACTGATATATGTGTATAACTCGTCTAAGTCCATTATATGTACTGGCTTATCGATTCTTATCGAATCAATTTCGTTGCCATATTTCCGAACCCTGTTCAAAGCCGACACATGGCTAACACGTAGAATTCGGCCAATTGAATGAAATCCTAGCCCTTCCAAATACACCAACAACTCCTGCCTTTTAATATCCTCTGCTTTGGCCGTAGACTTTATTTCAACGGTATAGTTAAAGGCACAACTCTTGTATTTGTATCTTTGAATACCTTTATGAATACCGTTTTTGATGCTCGCTTCTCTCCTACATCCTGCATATTCATAAATTCTTAGTGCAGAGCTTAGTAAAGCCAAAAATAATTACCTAATCCTAAACTATCTTATCGAACTATTGCGGATTTTAATGGGAAACTAATGGTTTTCAGAGCAAGATTTTTTTTAATACTTATTTTGTTATGTGAAAAGTTTGTATTATATTTACAAAGCAAAAAGGGAACAATATAAGAACCATTTAATGTAAAATACTAGTTACTAATTATTAGGTTGAATAATAATTCGTATGTAAATTGTTGTTATACAAATTAATGGAGAACCGTACTTAGAAGAATAATACAATTGACGCTGCATATAAAAATTCTTTAAAAACTATTTCCCAAGTGATATATACTGTCACAGACTTTTATTCTAGAAAATTTATTTACTGCTATTTATGCATCTTAGTATGATAGCAAACGGGTTTAGGGCATTTGAATGGATAATTCGAGTAAACGATATAAATCATTGATGTAAAACAGCATAGCCATTACCGACACAAAAATGGCATTAATATATAAAACAATCTAACCCTAATATATTAATTTCTAAATTAAATTTGCATGAAAAAGTTCTACCCCCTGCATTTCGTTATTGGATTCATGTTGATGTTGATACATTGTCCATCATTAGCGCAACCCGCTACGAACCCACTCAGTGCATTAAGCCCTAACGCGGCAAGTCTAGGCTTATACGGCAGCGTTCCTGTCTCACTTTATACAGGAGTCCCTAACATTGAAATTCCATTATATGAATTGGACTGCCATGGGTTCAAACTGCCCATATCATTACGTTACCATGCCTCTGGAGTACGGCCCGATCAGCGCCCTGGATGGGTCGGACTTGGCTGGAGTCTAAATGCGGGCGGGGTAATAACAAGAAGTGTCAACGATGAGCCCGATGACTTTACAACTAGAACTGAAGATGTCGGATATTATTATAACTATAAAGTATTAGATGATGCTTCATGGAGTTCCAGGGATTTTCTGATTAGTATTGCTCAAAATATCGATATATCTCTCAATGACACCGCGCCTGATGAATTTTCATTTAATTTTTTGGATTATTCAGGGAAGTTTTACCTTACTCATACCGGTCAATGGGCGGTACAATGCAATAAACCAGTAAAAGTAGAATTTAATGAAGGTTTTTCGAAAGTCCCGTTTGACATTAAGAACACAAAAGCAGAATGCTATGGATACACCACATCTTTTAACGGATTTACAATCACAGCAGAAGATGGAACTCAGTACTTGTTTGGGGAAGATAAAGCAAAAACGGATCACATTGAATACTCCATAGGCTTTTTTGAACAATCTATTGGCGAGTGGATTGCAACATCCTGGTACATGACTAAGATTATCCTGCCCAACAAACAGGAGATTACTTTTACATATGATCGTGGAAGTTTTACCAATCAGATGTATATAGCCATGTATAATGATTTAGGGTCCGAGACAGAATCAACAAGTGGGGGGGGTATATACAAAGTAGATCCAGCATGCAGTTCTTCAAGCCTTAAAGGATTATATAAAAGTTACCGAGGAAAACTGATAGCTCCATCATACCTAAAGGAAATCAAGGCGAACGGAAATACTATAACTTTCGAAAAAGAACTCAGTACGGAATTATCATACAATAAAAGTATATATGAGACATCTTGGGAGCTAATCATTTATAATTGTAATTCATATTCCATAATGCCAGAGATGCATAATATTCCAGATTTACGCATATTGAGAACTATCAATAAAACTATGTATCCCGAATGTCTGGAAAATTTGAAGTCGTATAAACTCAGTCAGATAACTATAAATGATAATTCTAATAAAACGATAAAATGGATTGATCTAAAATATAATGATTCTTCAAATCAGAGGCTAATGCTACTGAGAGTGAATGATTCTGGACAAAAGCAACATAAATTTCAATACAACGCACCGGATAACTTACCTGGGTATCTATCTAATAAAACTGATCACTGGGGATTCTATAACGGTAAAGATGCTCCTGTTCTGGTGGATGATGAAGCAAATTACTATTCATACAGAGATGCCAACGCATCTTATTTAAAGATAGGAACGATTAATAAAATCACATATCCTACTGGGGGCTACACAGAATTTGAATTCGAACCACACCAATACCGCAAACAGGTTAAATTGAATCGGTGGGAAGGTTGCAATGACTTAGGAAGTAATAAGATTGCTGGAGGACTTAGGGTGAAAAAGATATCCGATTTTACGGCCGCAGGAGTAAAAACTTCATCAAAGGAGTATTTTTATGTATCAGATTATTCACTCTATCAAACCAATGCAAAGAATTCTAGTGGAGTTCTAGGGGGACAAATAAAGTATTATTTTTCTGATTACACCGTATATGCTTCGAATAGCCCTACAATTAAGCGAAAAATGAGTATATTCTCTTCCCTTTCGGTACTGCCTTCGTGTCAAAATATCAATGGAAGTCACATCGGTTATACAGAAGTCATCGAAAAAAGAGAAGATGGCTCATTTTCAGAGTATAAATTCACCAATTTTGATGTTGATAAGAAATATCTTGATGAACCGGCTGATGCCATCATTCAAGAAAGTCGTACACCATACGAACCATATGCATCCAAAGAGCAGGAACGTGGAAAAATGATATCCCAGAAAGATTACAATTCAGATTTGACGCTAGTAAGAAGCAAATCTATAGAATACGAAAAGGACAATGCCAGTAGTACAAACTATGTCCGAGCAATGACGGCCAATTGTATAAGTGTTTGTCCAAACTCAC
The DNA here is from genome assembly GCA_022651775.1 of Drusus annulatus. Taxonomy (NCBI): domain Eukaryota; kingdom Metazoa; phylum Arthropoda; class Insecta; order Trichoptera; family Limnephilidae; genus Drusus; species Drusus annulatus. The sequence continues at coordinate 6,819 of JAGWCC010001644.1, forward strand.
AAGGAGTCGTATATTTAGAAGGCACCGCTTATAAAATTTACACCTATAGCATGCGTCCAAAATCAGAAACCGAGACATACCATATTACACCTACTATACCTGGAAATATCGCCTATATAGTTGGAGATCACACTACTCCAAATCAAGATAACCCTGATCCAAATCAGGTCAAAAACACAATAAATTACACTTATAATAAACAAAAACTACTGAAATTACAGACTACCACCAATAGCGACGGTTCTACCTATTCGATCAACTATACGTATCCCGGCGATAATACTACCTTACCTTACACAGATATGGTCAGGGCCAATATACTCTCGCCTGTAGTAAAGAAAAGCGTTTATCGAGATGGGGAGCGTATAAGTGAAGAGAGTAGTGATTATGCGTTACAGTATTCGCGGTTTTATAAACCCATAAACTTAAAGCGTCTAAGTAATATTGGAACTGAAATCCGTGCATCATATCTTTATGATGATTTCGGTAACGTTCGGGAGATTCGAAAAGATAATTCCGAGATCACAGTCTACCTATGGGGTTACAACTACCAATACCCGATTGCTGAGATTAAGGGAGCCACCTACAACGAAGTAAAAACTGCCATCGCCGGAGGAGCAACAGGCATTCAATCACTGGCATCATCTGCAAGTCCAGATATGGATGTAGTGGAGAAATTGAGAAATTCCGCATCACTTTCAAGAGCACTTATTACCACCTATAAGTTCAAACCTCTTGTTGGACTGGAGTATATGATAAATCCTTCTGGTGTAAAGACCGAATACGAATATGATCCATCTGGAAGGTTGATAAAAGTCAAGTACGACGGACAAACGATACATACTTACAAGTATAATTATGACGTTAAGATACGGGAGACTGTCGTAATAGACCCAGGATGGGGGCAGCCGATTATGACATTAAATAATCTACCTACGACAAAGTAAAAGCTACCATCGACGGAAGAGAAAAAATCATTCAATCACTGGCATCAACTGCAAGTCTGAATATGGATTCAGAGGAGAATTTGAGAAATTCCGCATCCTTTTCAAGAGCACTTATTACCACCTATAAGTTCAAACCTCTTGTTGGACTGGAGTATATGATAAACCCTTCTGGTGTAAAGACCGAATACGAATATTATTCATTTGGAAGGTTGATAAAAATCAAGTATGACGGACAACGATACATACTTACCAATATAATTATGGCCTTATTAACTAACAAGGTACAAATAATAACTAGAAAGCTATGAAGACAAGAGCATATATATATATGATTATCCTAACGATATTAGGATATCCTGCAATAGGCCAAGAGACCACAGAGCCTCGCTTAAGTTCCACCTCTGGTAGTTACACCATCAGTGAGAATTACATCTCCACGAGGACAATGATCAACGATGATGGTACTAGGTTTATCGATGCAGTACAGTACTTAGATGGGCTGGGCCGACCGATGCAGAGCACTCAAGTGGGGGTTACACCCACTGGTAAAGATCTTGTTGCCATTCAGGAGTACGATTCCATGGGAAGAGAGTCCAACACATGGCTTCCTGCTGCTATCGCTGGAAACAATGGCAAGTTCGTGACTCTAAGCTCAGTTATGAGTACAGCAAAAGCTACCAATACCAACGCTATATCTAGAGAAGTAACGGCAGACCAAAAACCATATAAGACTATATTTTATGAATCGTCGCCACTAAATAGAGTGCGGAAGATCATAGACCCGGGCCAGAGATGGCACGATGCAGACAATGCTAAAGGTCGAGGTCTGGTTACAGAGTATCTGACTAACCTACCCACAGGGGCTGAGCTGAGCTGTCCGATAATAACAGTATCAAATCATCGGTCAGATTCAAGGATTACTAGAGGTGCAAATTTCGCGGCAGGACAACTTTTTATCACAAAAAACACCGACGAAGATGGAAATATATCATACGAATTTAAAGACAAACTCGGCCAAGTCATTCTCACTCGACAGTACGACGGGAAAGAGTACCTAAGCACATACTACGTGTATGACATTTACGGTAACCTCCGGGCGGTGCTACCACCTGAAATTGCAGGCGACTCATCGTGGGGAATGTTCGAGGATTCAAACTCTAGAGTCAGTAAATTTGCATACATTTATCTATACGACTACCGCAACCGATGTACCTCAAAAAAACTGCCAGGTATGGAGAAGGTTATCTATATATACGATATGGCAGACCAACTGATCTTCAGCCAAGATGGGGAACAACGCAGTAGGTCTGAGTGGATGTTCAGTATCCCAGACGCTCTGGGGCGAGTGGTGCTAACGGGAGTGTGCAAAATAAGGCTTAGCAGCCTATCCGACGGACTAATTGCTGAGAACTCATTGAATGCCGTGGTCAAAGCGCAAAAAGAGACCGTAACGACCAATAAAGGCTACACAATTACAGGTGTAACCCTCGCAAATGCAGTGTTTTACACGGCAAATTTCTACGACTCATACTCATTCATGGGAAGTTACGGTATACCTCAAACGGCAACATACACTCCAGAAACTATCCCCAATTATGGGTTGCCTTATACGGAAAACTGCAAAGGGATGCTCACTGGAACGTGGAGTGCACGGCTCAACGAACCATCTTCGGCAGGGCTATACAGCGTGATGTACTACGACAAAAAAGGCAGGTTGATCCAGACAAAATCCAACAACCACTTAACAGGAGGAGTCATAAACGAATACCTAGCACTCAACTTTACGGGGCAAGTTGCAAAAAGCAAGAGAACATACGTTGATGGCAGCACCACAACAATCTCGGAAATATATGATTACGAATACGACCACGTTAATCGCCTCCAAAAGACACTTTATTCCCTCAACTCAGGGGCGAAAGTGATACTTGCCGAGAACAGCTACGATGAGCTAGGTAGGCTGTCGGTAAAAAAGAAAAACAACGACTCCAGACTTATCTCTAAATACACCTACAACGTCCGCTCATGGACAACGTATATACGTGACAACAACTTGATGCAAGAAATCAACTACGACGACCACTACAATGGCAATGTCTCATTCATGACTTGGAGGAACATGACAGATGTTGCTACTGGTATGTACAAGTATAGTTACGACAAGCTCTCGAGGCTGAGCATGGCAGCTTATTCAGAGAATGGAGTTGCTAATAACAACTATAGTAGCTCTTATAGCTATGATCGGCATGGTAATATCAAGTCTATTCAACGATTAGGCATACTTAATGCTGGGGGTGGCTATGGTGTTGTCGATCAGGCGACCATGGCCCACGATGGTAATCAACTGATCAGAGTTACTGATGCTGCCACGAATGCCATAATTGCCGAGTCTGCTGACTTTCAAGACATCACCAAAGGTTTGGGACAGTACGCCTACAACCGCAACGGTGCGATCAATATGGATACGCACCGAGGTGTGTCGGATATCCAATATAATTCACTAAATTTACCCTGATCTAGTGTTAGTGGGTAATGCAGAGGGCATTGGCCATATAAAAATACAACTACTCGGGTCATGGGTACAAAGCTGTCTACCCTGCACTCCGTTATCTCCGGCAAGAGCAAGAAGACAGATTACGTAGGCAATTTGGTGTACGAGAACGGAGCCTTGAAGAGGGTCTTGGTCGATGGTGGCTATGTAGGGGGGGGAGTTCATCACTTCTTCGTGGAGGACTATCTGGGCAATGTTCGGGCGGTCGTTGATCAAAACTTTAATATGGTACAAGAAGGAATTCTGTTACTATCCATTTGGGATGGCGTTTGCGGGTAGCCGGGCGGCAAAGCAAGCGGAGTCCAGGCCTCGGCAGCTTGGCTCGGGCCAAACAGCCTACAAGTTCGGTGGGAGGTGCGACCCAGCCTTCGGGCTCGACCAGTACGACTTCAGTGCTCGCTACTACGACCCGCCCACTGGGTCCACCTCCACGGACCCGCTCGCCGAAGTACTACTCGACAAGCCCGTATGCATACTGTTTAAATAATCCAATAAAATTCGTCGATCCGACAGGGATGGAAATAGAAGAATCGAGCAAGAAAAAGTGGGAATCGCAAAAAAACGCGATTCAAAACAAAGTAGATAAAATGCAAAGACAAATGGATAAACTATCAAGCAAAGGAAGAAGTGAAAGCCGAATAGCCAATCTTGGAGAAAGAATATCTAGTATTAACTCAACTCTTGGGACAATGGGGCAATTAGAGTCAAGTTCGCAAGTATATGCTTTGGGAGGGTTGTCTCCGGCAGGACTAGGTGCACTTTCCTACAGTAATGAAACAGGAATAATTACCATAGGATACAGCGGTACAGCTAATTTCGTGCATGAAGTAACTCATGGAGGTCAATTTGAATCAGGGGACATAGCATTTTTCCACAACAGAACTTCGGCTGGTCAGGATGTATATGACGAGGTGGCGGCTTATAAATCTCAATATGCTTACGATCCAGCTTCGGTTTCGGGGTTATCTTCTTCTGTTCGCTCATCGACCGATATTACTGCTGGATGGGTTCAAGGTATAATATACTATTGGACCGGGGTATACTTTCCTACTGGCTTTACTAGAACTGGTAATTATCCGATAAATATAAATTCAACTAAATCAGATTTAATGAGGAGAACATCAATTTTAGATCTAATAGGGGTTTCTAACACGTTACCTTATAAAAATATGGTCACAATGCATTATAAGAGATGAAAAAAATAATTTTTTTTTTGTTGGCAGTATTATTCTTCTCTGCCTGTTCAGTAACAAAGCATCGGAGTTTAATTATCAGTCAATTCTCCAGTCCGGCACTTTGGTCAACAATGACCTTGTCCTTAAATTCCGACAGGACATTTCATATTAAATGGTATTATGATTATACTGGCAGATGGGAAATTCTGGACGGCAATCATATTTTGCTAAAATTTGATGAAATAACCAACCTCGAGATTTTATTAGCATCAGGCACTTTTTCAGGCGAAGATATCACGGTAAAATTTGCGAATAAAAATAAAGTACTAATATTGCCATATCTAAAGGTAGTTTTGATGCGTCAAGGGCTATAAGCGATGAAAAGACTAACTTCAATAATTTTTGTAACCTTCTGCTTGTGCTGGCACAAAGCTGTCTACCCTACACTACGTTATCTCCGGCAAGAGCAAGACGACGAAGTATGTCGGCAATTTGTGGTACGAGAACCAGATATTGAAGCGGGTCTTGGTCGATGGTGGCTATGTCGATGAGGGGGGTTCATCACTTCTTCGTGGAGGACTATCTGGGCAATATTCGGGCGGTCGTTGATCAAAACTTTAATATGGTACAGAAGAATTCTGTACTATCCATTTGGGATGGCGTTTGCGGGTAGCCCGGGCGGCAAACCAAGCCCGAGTCGGAATACCTCGGCGGCAGCAGCTCAGGCCAAACAGCCCTACAAGTTCGGTGGCAAGGAGGCTCGGACCAAACCTTTGGGCTCGACCAGTACGACTTCGGCGCTTTCACCCTGCCACCGCCAGATTCACCTCCCCGGACCCGCTCGCCGAGCTCCGCTACTCGATTAGCCCATATGCGTATTGCTTAAACAATCCAATGCGATATATCGATCCAGATGGAAAAAGGGAGTGGCCTGTGAATCAGACGCACAATGGTGCAAAAATTGATGCATATAGTGGTTTCTTTAGGAACAATCCTCCTACCGCAAGACACAATGGCATTGACATTAGGCATTTATCGATATCAGGAGTTCAAGTTGGAGGAGCTGGGATAGTTGCAACCCATGATGGTGTTGTTAAATTCGCAGGATACGCAGGTGGGGCTGGAAATATGATGTTAGTGGTTAACGGTGATATTCAAACAATTTATATGCGCATGAAAGAAAATCCAGCCAATAATTTCAAGCAGGGACAAGCGGTGACAGAAGGTGACTTCATTGGGAATATTGGGGGGACAGGTAAAACTACCCAATATCCAAATGGTTACATCCCTCATTTACATTATCAAATTGAAGAGAAGGCTCCAGGTTTTAAAGATAATGTAAGACAAGGATGGAAACCATTAAATCCAGTGAAATCAAGAAATGGATCTACTGATAACAACAATATATTGCGGGTAGAAAAAGGAGATAATATAGAGTTGATAGATCCTCAAAAGATAATTGATAAAAAGAAAACAGATGAACAATTAAAGCTCCAAATGTATGACCGCTAGAAAACCATTATTAATACAACTGATATTGGTAGTATTATCAACAATGACATTGAGTGCGCAGCAAAATAAAAAAGAAGATTTTTTCTCTTTTTTATACACTTTTGCTCACAATAAAGAGTTTCAAATTCATAGGGTTAAGTTCCCTTTGCTGTATTCTACTTGGGAGCATGATAAAAATAAAATGGTAAACTCAGTCATCGAAAAAAGTGACTATGTTACAACAGAGTTCTATTTTAAAAACCTCTCTGATGATGGTTTGTTTATCTCTTTTTTCGATAATTTCAGGCCTAAATTCAGAGACACTGGAAAGATGGTTCTGAGGTGGTGGGGTATGTCAGATATGGATATTAGATACTATTTCAAAAGAGTTAAAGGGAAGTGGTATTCATTAAAAATATCTAGTGCTGATTCATGGAGCGAATAATACTGTCTATATCTCCAACATTAGTGGAGTTCTAGCAACAATACGAACACATCGTTTTGTCACATATAAAAAAACAAAGTAATGAAAGTAAAAATAGTATTTGTTATCGCATTTTCCTTGTATTTGCTGCAGTGGTTTTTCGCAAAGTAAAAATGAATTATATGATATGATTAACTCCTCTTTTGAGGAGTATATTAAGGTAGAATATGATTATCATAATCTTTGGATAGAAAGAGGAATATTGCCTAAAGACGCCCCTTTATCATTTAATAACACTTACATTGCATTAGATAATTATCCGTCAGGTTTTGAATTTAATCAGTATATTAAAAGTTTAGGATTCCAATATCTATATATGAGCAGTTCTGCAGCTAAAAGATTATTTAAAAAGAGTCGTTCTGTAATATTTATTGATGGTCCTACCATAACGGGGGACAAACTAACTATTACTTTTTCTCCAAGAGGTGTTACCCGTAAAGGCAATATTGTCATGGTCGGTATATCGAACTGGGTTCATTGCCATTGGAAGTATTCACCAACAATTGAAAAATGGGAATTAATAAATGTAGAAACAGGGGGTATATAGTAGTAGTGAATTATGTTGGATAAACGGGGATTATGAATGCCATAATTGCCGAGTCTGCTGACTTTCAAGACATCACCAAAGGTTTGGGACAGTACACCTAGAACCGCAACGGTGCGATCAATATGGATACGCACCGAGGTGTGTCGGATATCCAATATAATTCACTAAATTTACCTGATCTAGTGTTAGTGGGTAATGCAGAGGGCATTGGCCATATAAAGTACAGCTACTCGGGTCATGGTACAAAGCTGTCTACCCTGCACTCCGTTATCTCCGGCAAGAGCAAGAAGACAGATTACGTCGGCAATTTGGTGTACGAGAACGGAGCCTTGAAGAGGGTCTTGGTCGATGGTGGCTATGTCGAGGGGGGAGTTCATCACTTCTTCGTGGAGGACTATCTGGGCAATGTTCGGGCGGTCGTTGATCAAAACTTTAATATGGTACAGAAGAATTCGTACTATCCATTTGGGATGGCGTTTGCGGGTAGCCCGGGCGGCAAAGCAAGCGGAGTCGGAGCCTCGGCAGCGGCTCAGGCCAAGCAGCCCTACAAGTTCGGTGGCAAGGAGCTCGACCCAGCCTTCGGGCTCGACCAGTACGACTTCAGTGCTCGCTACTACGACCCCGCCACCGCCAGATTCACCTCCCCTGACCCGCTCGCCGAGAAGTACTACTCAACAAGCCCGTATGCATATTGTTTAAATAATCCAATAAAATTCGTCGATCCGACAGGGATGTCGGTTGATAATTATGACATTTTCAGAGATGATGATGGCAAGGTTCAGATAGAGGTAACGAGAACCAATGACAAAACTAATTCCTATTATTACGATGGAGCATTAATAGGCACTTTTAATAAAGCTAGTAATAATATGATTGTCATGTCTAGAAAAACAGACTTATACACTCAACGAATGTTATTCGAACGAAATTATTTGGATGCAGATGCAGCAGCGGGTTTTCTAGGCGCATCATATGAGTATAAGAAGGAAATAGGTATTCCTATATTTATAAATCAATTTTGCACACCAGATGGCACTCATGGCGGGGCACGAAAACACAGAGATGGAAGCCCATATACGCAAGCCGTAGATGTGAGATACACCAGTTTAAATGGATTTGTCGATGAACCTGTTCATACTAATAACAGTAATTTTGACAAATACTCTAGCCAGGTACTTCTTGATAATTTTATGGATTTTGGATTTGGTGTTAGAATAACACAGCAAGGACAAACGAAATCACCAGCATTAAACAATACTACTCATGTCTATAATGAACATTACCATCATATCCATATTGATATATTCAATAAAAATTTAATTAAATCCCAAAGGCCATGAAATTAATATCGGCAATATTCTTTTGCTTTGTCATGAGTTTGAATTCTTTTGGCAATAATATAAAACAAGATACAGTTTCGTATTCTCATAATATAGAGCTAAAGTTATTTTCAATATCTAAAGAAGAGTATTATTCTTTATCGGATAGGTCAAAGAGGTATATACTTAATAATATTGTTAAAAATAATGGCAGAATTAAACTTTTGTTACATAATGGACAAAAGGCTGTAATTAAGGATACTATTTTAGATAAACTTGAACCCTATTGTGATGTGTATACTTATAAAGTTTTATTCTGTGATGAAGGATTATATTTAATTGAAGGAATTTACTACGAAAATTCTGGTAGTTTATTAGTAAATAATATTAATGGCAAAGTTTACAGATTAGATGGCAAGGTTCAATTATCTCCATCAGGAAAATTAATTATTAATTACGGCCGATTTTTAGAAGATGGGTTTATGCAAATATGGGGGGTAGATAAAGGCACATTGTTATTAATAGATGAAGAATTTTTCGACTGGTATCCAGAGAATCTAAAATGGGTGGATGAAAATACAGCGTATTTTGTTAAACATCTCTCTTGGGGATATGGAAAACCCGATGAATATGGTGCTATAAAAATTATAGAATAGACATCACCAGAATTTCAGTCTAAGTAAATGGTTTAAATAATTCAATAGACATGCTATACAAATACTTATTTTATGCTGCGACATTTCTATATTAAAAAATACGATAATTTATGGAATGTTGGTGACATTTATTATGGATGGGGCTCGATGGCTGTTGGGTTAACAATTGCAACAACACTCTTAAATATATTAGATCTCATAGGCATATTCTTCCACCACGAACTAATCTGGATAAAATGGGACCCTTTAACATATCTACCAATAACTTTGGGAGCTATTTCCACCATATATTTCGATTTATAAAGAAGATGCGACAAAGTGTACGAAGAAATTAACAATTTAGACCCGAAGACAAAGCGGAAATATAAAATCTTAAATATTATACATATTACTGTTGTATGGGGACTTTTTTTTAGCATGAAAGAGTTTTTGGAATGGTATATTAGGTACTCAAATTAATACTTACTTATGCT
>JAGWCC010001645.1:0-32389 GCA_022651775.1 Drusus annulatus
ACCATCGCCGTTTTCAATCTTGGAAATAATTCGCATATGGTTACCATTGTTAGTGTTCAGTATGTGCCTAATTTCACGTACATCTTCTGCACAACGTACAAAGGAAGCAGCAACAAAATCAAACCCAGTCTTAATTCCGAAGATAATATCGGAACGGTCACGTTCGCTGATGTATGGCATGGAAAGTCGTACACCAGGTACATTAACGCCCTTTTTATCACTTACAGGGCCACCATTAATTACAGTACACACAACCTCATTACCACGAACAGTAGTAACCTTTAGCTCAATTAGACCATCATCCAATAGTATGGTGCAGCCGGGGTAAACGTCACGTGGCAGGTGCTCAAAGTTTACGTGGGAAATCTCCTTGTTACCTATTATAGGCTCGGTTGTGGGCACAAAAGTTTGACCAGGCTCCAGCATTGCACCACCAGGTACAAAATCACCAAGGCGAACCTCAGGACCTTTAGTATCAAGGAGGGTTGCAATTGGAAGACCTAGCTCATCACGAATTTGGGTCACAGTATTAAATTTTGCCAAATGTTCCTCATGGCTACCGTGTGAAAAGTTGAAACGTGCAACGTTCATACCAGCCAGCATAAGTTCGCGGATAATTTCTGGTGTGTCCGAAGCAGGTCCTAGTGTACAAATAATTTTGGTTTTTCTCATAAATTTGCATCTCCTAAATAATTTTGGGAAAATAAATGCACATGATATACCCTATTAACATGTAAAGTACCAAACTGTTTTCCATAGGCGGCAAATGTAACAGCCATACAATGGAACTATTAAAAGTTTGTACCCAAAAAGAATTTTGCACCACTATTAAGGTGGCTACACAACACAAAAGTGTTGCACTTTTTTAAAATAGCTTTGAAACTTTTTTAAAAAGGCAAAAATCGTATAAACACATCATACATCAAATAACGGTGCAAAGTCAAGGGTAATGGGAGGAAAATCACAAAAAAAGATAGGCTAAATGTGTGGTGTGTAACATACTAAGTGGCAGGTTTTGTGCTATAATCATAATACTATGCCCCCGCAAATTCTTTTCTGGGTGGGCAGCTCCACAGTTGTATAAAAAAAGGTAGGTAAAATTTTGCAGAAGATACAAATTATCGCATATGGCGAACTTAAGGAAAAATATTGGCAGGTGGCGTGTCAGGAATATGAAAAACGGCTTAGGGCTTTTTGCAAACTGCAAATTAGGCAGCTCAAACCATGTAAGCTAGGGGAAAATCCCTCTGAAAAGGAGATTGGGCAGGCACTTCTGGAGGAAAAGCAAAGGGTGTGCGAGATATTGCCAAAGTCATATAGGCTGGTAACCCTCACACCGGAGGGTAAACACATGTCCTCCCAAGAGCTGGCAGGCTGGCTAGGTAATGAGGCGGTAAATAGCAGTGGGGAGATTGTTTTCGTAATTGGCAGCTCCCACGGAATACACCAAAGCCTAAAGGATATGTGTAGCCTACAGCTTTCATTTTCCAAAATGACCTTTGCCCACCAACTCTTTCGGGTAATGCTTTTGGAACAGCTGTACCGTGGCTACGGAATACTAGGTGGCAACAAGTACCACAAGTGACCTCCGTTAGCCATTATCCCGCACTATGGTCAGTATGTACCAAATAATTTCTAGTATATTACAACAAATGTTGTAGTATTATTGATAGTGTGCATAATATATGGTATAATCAAAGTCAATATACTAGGATACATATGGGCAAAATATTAGTGTAGTGGGGGAAATGTAGTGTGAAAAATTTTAGGATAAAAGTAGGAGTAATATTTGGTGGCAAATCCAGCGAGTATGAGGTGTCACTACGTTCGGTGGCTTCAGTTTTGGAACACATTGACCGTGAAAAGTTTGAAGTAACCACAATAGGGATAACAAAACAGGGTGCATGGTACCATTATACAGGTAATACAGCCCAAATTTTAGATGATACATGGCACCAGTCAGAGCATATTACACCAGCAATAATCTCCCCCAGCAGCAATATGCCGGAACTGCTCTGCTTCAAGGGTGACAAGGTGGAACATATTATACTAAACATAATTTTCCCAGTGCTTCACGGTGCTAATGGTGAGGATGGTAGGCTACAAGGACTATTAGAACTTGCACAAATACCATATGTGGGTTGTGATGTGTTATCTAGTGCAGTATGCATGGACAAAGCAGTAACGAAAACCTTGTTGGAAAGAGTAGGAATTAGTACCGCACCATGGCATACTGCTACAATTGGGGATGAGCAAAACGAACAATTATACAACCAACTCGTACAAAAGCTTGGCTCACCACTATTCATTAAACCAGCCAATGCAGGCTCATCAGTTGGTGTTAGCAAGGCAAGCACACGGGAACAATTTTACACAGGTTTAGCAGAGCTCTTTGAACATGACCGAAAAGTTATTATTGAAACCACTATACAAGGGCGTGAGATAGAGTGTGCGGTAATTGGTAACGAAAATGCATATGCTGCCCAGTCACTAGGGGAGGTTATACCCGAACATGAATTTTATGATTATGAGGGTAAATACCTTGATAATTCCACCCAAACCGTTATCCCAGCGGACATTAATCTGGCAGCGGCACAAATAATACGTGATACAGCGATAAAAGCGTACAAAGCTTTAGGGTGTAGTGGGCTATCACGGGTAGATTTCTTTTTAGGTGATGGTGACAGCCTAATCCTAAACGAAATAAACACCCTCCCAGGCTTCACATCAATTAGTATGTACCCAAAAATGTTTGGGCAAGATGGTGTAAGCTTTACGGAACTAATCACAAAGCTTATTATGTTTGCCACCGACAAAAACGACAAAATCGCAAAGTGGCTATGTAGGTGATCCAGTTACTATGCCTGAACTATAAGTCAAAAAATCCACACAGAATAAAAAATGTACTAGTCAGAAGTTAAAAAAAGAAATTTAAGCAGGTGTAAAGTGTTAGAAAAATCAGGGCAGCAGTGGCTAATCCTTATCGAAGGAAAGGTACAAAGTGACTACGATAATGAAGTACAAATGATGGAAGTGACAACAACCGCCAACATTGAGTGTAGTGGCGAACGATGCACAATTACCTACACCGACCCAGAGGATACCACCGTGGACGGTGCATACACACAGGTGGTAATTAATGGACAAACCGATGTTACAGTAGGACGCAAGGGCGAGTTTTACACCCACCTAATTATCCAGCCAAATAAGCGAAACAGCTCCTACTTTGGGGTGGAGGGTAAATCATTTAACACTGGCTGCACAGGCAGCAAGATTAAAAATCAGCTTATAGGCGATAATATAGCAGGTAAACACTTATTTATACAGTACAGTATTGATATGAACGCACAACTTATTAGCACCCACGAACTTAAAATAACCGTCATATCCCAAGCATAGGCGGCGAGTCGCCGTTGACTATCCCACGGTTTGGCTAACTACATTAGGGAAAGAAATTACACGTGGGGATTTATCTTATATACAAGCTTTATGTGACTACAACCCAGCACCCCCACACCCTAACGTAACACACGCCGCCACCTGTAACCCCACATTGCCCAATCCCACAACATAATGGGTCAAGGGGTCGGTAGCACCGACGGGCTATCCCACGTTTTGGGCAAATGTAGTTCTATAAGATTTGCGACGTGAGGGTTTATCTTGTAATAATCCTTTACCAGTCATTGCTTACACCCTAACATAACACACACCGCCACCTGTAACCCCACCTTGCCCAATCCCACAACATAATGGGTCAAGGGGTCGGTAGCACCGACAGGCTATCCCACGTTTTGGTTAACTACATTAGGGAAAGAAACTACACGTGAGGGTTTATCTTGTAATAATCCTTTGCCAGTCATTGCTTACACCCCAACATAACACACGCCGCCACCTGTAACCCCACATTGCCCAATCCCACAACATAATGGGTCAAGGGACAATGTCCCTTGCAGTAGCCCCTCGTAACCCTCGCCCCCTCGTAACCACTGCCCCTCGTAACCCATCGTCCCCCAGCACCCCTAGCCCCTGCCCCCAACACCCATAAAGGAAAAGAGGAAAAGATAAATGAGTGCAATATGCCAAACCATTGAACAAAACCTAGTAAATAGCATACAAAAAACATTAGAGATACTTATAGAAAAGGGCGAGCTAACCCCAAAGGAGGGTGAGCAGCCCAAAGCGTTTATTGTGGAGGTACCAGCAGACACAAAGAATGGTGACTATGCAACCAATGTGGCAATGGTAAATGCAAAAACCTTTGGAACTAGCCCACGGATTATTGCACAAAAGATTGTGGATAATATTACCCATGAAACAAAATATATAAAAGAGTGTAGTGTTGCAGGTGCAGGGTTCATCAACTTTCGCTTGGTGGATAATTTTTTTGCTGATACAATACTGGAGATAATCGACCAAGGGGAAAACTTTGGACGCAGCAATATTGCAAATGGAAAAAAGGTTATGGTGGAGTTTGTTTCCGCCAACCCTACTGGCCTCATGCATATGGGCAATGCCCGTGGTGGAGCAATTGGGGATTGCCTTGCGGAAGTGCTAGACTGGTGCGGACATGATGTTACACGTGAATTTTATGTTAACGATGCAGGCAATCAGGTTACACGCTTTGGCGCATCCTTGTATGCACGTTACCGCCAAATCTATGAGCCTGACTTTACCTTTCCGGAGGATGGCTACCATGGCAAGGATATTATAGAGCATGCAAACAACTTTAATAATATCCATTGCAAAGCCCCACTGGAAATGGGACAGCAAGAATGTATGCAACTGCTAATTGATTTTGCACTACCAATTAATATATCAAACCTTCATAATGACTTGGAGAAATACCGCATTAACTTTGATGTGTGGTTTGTAGAATCCACACTGCACCCCAATGGTGTAAATGAACCAATAGCAAGGCTGCAGGAACGTGGAGCGGTATATGAAAAGGAGCGGGCACTTTGGTACAAGGCTACTGATTACGGTGCGGAAAAGGATGAAGTTCTAGTACGTGCCAATGGTGTGCCTACCTACTTTGCAGCGGATATTGCCTACCACTATAACAAGATGGTAACACGGGGCAACCAGCTACTAATAAATGTGTGGGGGGCGGACCACCACGGTCATGTGGGCAGAATGAAGGGTGCAATGGATGCACTAGGACTTGGGGGCGAAAATCTCCACGTGGTACTAATGCAGTTGGTACGCCTAATGAAGGATGGCGAGCCGTACCGCATGAGCAAACGTACAGGGCAGTCCATCACACTTTCAGACCTCCTTACCGATATTCCCATAGATGCAGCTAGGTTTTTCTTTAATATGTGTCAGGCTGGTTCTGCAATGGACTTTGACCTTGACCTTGCTGTTGAACAATCATCCCAAAACCCTGTATATTATGTTCAGTATGCTAATGCAAGAATCTGTAGCGTTTTTAATAACCTTGCAGCCCAAAATATTAATATACGCACATGCACACCTGATGAACTTAAACTATTGGACAAGCCCGAGGAGGTTGAGCTAATCCGTGCCATTGGTGCATTACCAAACATTATTGCAACCTGTGCACTCAACTACGACCCTACAGGGCTTACCCACTATGCCAGCAGGGTAGCCGCACTCTTCCACAAGTTTTACACCATACACCGCATAAAGGGCGAAACGGAAAAGATTATGCAAGCAAGGCTTAACCTTTGCCGTGCTACTGGTGTTGTGCTCCAAAATATCCTCGGCATCATGAAAATAGACAAACCCCAAGTAATGTAATGGGCAGTGCCCATACCCTACCCCGCGTTTTGATTAACTACAGCACACAAAGAAACTGTACACGAGGTGTCTGGCTATCGCTAAGATTTATATGTATTACACTTAATCCCACGTTTATGTTACAGCAAGCTTTCTAAGCATACCCAATGTGAGGGCATATCTTGTAGGTAAGATGTGTTGTTAGCACCTTGTACCCATCCCACCCCTCAACATAACACACGCCGCTACCTGTAACCCCACATTGAAACATCACACAACACAATGGGTCAAGGTGGGCAGTGCCCACACCCAATCCCACGGTTTGGTTAACTACGGTTAGGGAATAAAGTGCACGTGAGGGTTTATCTAACAGTTAAGCTTTGTCGTTATGCTGACATGAGGGATTTTGGTTTTCTGCTTGACAAAAACGTTTAATTCAAAATTTGCCCTAGTCCTTGTCACTGTGCCACCAGCCCAAACTTACACACAATGGGTCAAGGGACAATGTCCCTTGCAGTAACCTAGCCCTCTCGTAACCCCTCGTACACCTCCCCACCACCAATACACAACGAAAGGAATGAAAAATATGGCTAAATCAATACAATCACCACGTGGAACAGAGGATATCCTGCCCAAGGACTCACACATTTGGCGCAGAATCGAAGAGATTATAAGGCATATGGCAAACAATTTTGGCTATGGAGAGATTAGACTGCCAACCTTTGAACATACGGAGCTTTTTTCACACTCAGTGGGGGAAACAACCGACGTGGTACAAAAGGAAATGTACACCTTTGAGGATAAGGGCGGGCGTTCCCTAACCCTGCGTCCGGAGGGTACAGCGGGCACAGTGCGTGCAGTAATACAAAATGGAATGTTGTCCCAACCACTGCCTCTACGCCTGTATTATATGCTTTCATGTTTCAGGTATGAAAAGCCACAAGCGGGCAGACTTCGGGAATTTCACCAGTTTGGGGTGGAGGTTTTGGTAGCCCTAACCCTATTGCCGATGCGGAGCTTATCTTCTTTATGGACCAGCTACTAGTTCAACTGGGAATCGAGGAGATTAGCCTACAAATTAACTCAATTGGTTGCCCTCAATGTCGCCCCAACTATACTAAGGCATTGGTTGAATATTTCACCCAAAATAATGATAAACTATGTAAAACTTGCCAAGGTAGGCCTCACACTAACCCATTACGTATACTGGACTGTAAGGTACCAACCTGTGCCGAGATTGCCAAGGACTCCCCAATGATTACGGAGTATATCTGTGGGGATTGTGGCGAGCATATGAGCAAACTTCAAAACTACCTTGACCTGTACGAGGTGGAGTATACAGTAAACCCACGAATAGTACGTGGGCTGGACTATTACACTCGCACCGTGTTTGAGTTTGTAAGTAATGAGATTGGGTCCCAAGGTACAGTGTGCGGTGGCGGACGGTACGATGGAATGGTGGAGCAAAATGGCGGACCAAAAACTCCTGCACTAGGCTTTGCCATGGGGCTGGAACGTATTGTAATGATACTTAAAAGCAAGCTGGAAAAGGATGAAGAGTCCGAAGAAACTGTAAGCGGTGGCATATACTTTGCAACACATGGGGAGCAGGCATTTGACCATGCTGTACACCTGTGTAGCATAATGCAAACATATGAAACACCAGCACAGGTTGACCTAATGCAGCGTTCAATTAAGGCGCAAATGCGCTATGCAGATAAGACCAAGAAAGACTTTGTAATCGTTATTGGTGAACAGGAAATGGAAACCATGACCGCAGTATGCAAGGTAATGGAAACAGGTGAAGAGGAGCCAGTAAAGCTGGATGAACACTTTGCGGAAACAATGCTACAAATTGTACAAAAATATATATTTAAAGATGACGAAGAGATGAGTAGGCTTAATGATATTTACAGTATGCTGGAGCAACTACAAGACGTTCTCCCACAAGATACCGATTATGATGATTATGACGACGACGAGGACGACGAAATAATACTACCCAAAAATGTTATAAAACTCCCAGAATCCTAGTGCAGCGAGCCGCTGCACCCTATCCCGCGTTCTAGTTTCACCTAGTTATCTAAGCACTAGCCGCACGAGGTACATGGTTTTCCCTAAACCTTATATAATGCACATGGCGAAATTTTATACCTCACACTTAAGAGTAACACACGCCGCCACCTGTAACCCCACCTTGTCACATCATACGATATGCCCCCACACTTCAGCGTAACACACGCCGCCACCTGTAACCCCGCCTTGTCATATCATATGACATAATGGGTCAAGGGACAATGTCCCTTGCTGTAACCCCTCGGCGGCGAGTCGCCGCTGACTATCCCGCGTTTTAGTTTAACCTAGTAATCTAAGTACTAACCGCACGAGGTACATGGTTTTTGCTAAGCCCCCCCGCAAGTTGCCTTATATATAAATAAAGGAGGATGTTTAAAGAATGAGCAAATATTGTGATAAAATGGAGTATAAACGTACCCATACAGCGGATGAACTAACGGAAAAAAATATAGGTGAGCAGGTTGTTGTGGCAGGTTTTGCCCAAAAAACACGTGACAAAGGTTCCCTAGTATTTATTGTGCTGCGTGAGCGTGGCGGCACTGTGCAGCTGTGCTTTGATGAGGAAACACCAGAACAGGTAACCCAAAAGGCAAAGGGTGTCCGTGCGGAATTTGTAATTATGGCAAAGGGTATAGTTAGAATGCGTGAGAGCATTAATGCCAAGGATAGCCTCCGTGGTAGTATTGAGATACACGTGCAGGATTTGCTGGTACTTTCACGGGCTAAAACCCCTCCCTTTGATGTGGATAATGCTTCAGGAGTAAATGAGGAGCTTCGCCTACGTCACCGCTACTTGGACCTTCGTCGGGAGGAAATGCAGGCTGTAATGCGTGCCAGACATAATATGTCCAAGCTAACCTATGATTATTTTGACGAAAAGGGCTTCCTAAATGTGGAAACACCAATGCTAATCAAACCAACACCGGAGGGTGCACGGGACTACCTAGTACCCAGCCGTGTCCACAAGGGTAGCTTTTACGCCCTGCCACAGTCACCACAACTTTACAAGCAACTGCTAATGCTTTCGGGCTGCGAACGCTATATGCAGATTGCACGCTGTTTCCGTGACGAGGATTTACGTGCGACCGCCAACCGGAATTTACACAGATAGATATTGAGATGGCGTTTGTGGATGAAGATGATATTATGACCATGATGGAGGGCTATCTTGTAAAGCTGTTCAAAAAGGTGCTATCAGTGGACATTACAACACCTATCCAGCGTATGCCCTACAGCGAGGCAATGGATAGATACGGCTCAGACAAGCCAGATACACGCTACGGTCTGGAACTTCAGGATATTTCCCATATTGTTGCAAACAGTGAATTTAAGGTGTTCGCCCAGCCAATTGCCTCAGGTGGTAGCGTCCGTGCCATTAATGTTGTAGGTGGTGCAACTAAACTTAGCCGAAAAGAGATTGATAAGCTAACCGATGTTGTAAAAACCTATGGGGCAAAGGGTGTTGCATATACAAGGATGACCACACCGGAACCAACCAGCAGCTATGAGAAATTCCTAACAATTGAGGAATCCTCAAAAATTCGCACCCAACTATCCACACAGGAAGGCGACCTAATCCTAATTGTGGGGGACAAAAATAATGATGTTGTCTATGCTGCACTGGGGGCGCTACGTATCCACCTAGCGCAACTGATGGACATGGTGCCAAAGAATCAGTACAACCTGCTATGGGTAACCGACTTCCCACTATTGGAGTTTGACCCAGAGGCTAAACGTTATGTAGCCAAGCATCACCCCTTCACCAGCCCACGTGTACAGGATATTGACCTGCTGGAAACTGAGCCAGGCAAGGTTCTAGCTCGTGCCTATGATATTGTACTAAATGGTTGTGAGCTTGGCGGTGGTTCTATTCGTATTAATGACCAAGAACTACAAAGCAAAATGTTTGAAGTACTAGGCCTCACCAAGGAGGAAGCGCAACAGCGTTTTGGCTGCCTACTTGATGCCTTTGCATACAGTGTTCCACCACATGGTGGCATAGCTCTAGGTCTTGACCGTATGGTAATGCTACTACTAAATAAGGGCTCAATCCGTGATGTTATAGCCTTCCCCAAGGTGCAAAATGCAAGCGAGCTTATGAGCGGCTGCCCAGCCCCAACAGATGCTAACAGCATTGCAGAACTTCACTTTGAACTAAAACCATAGTGGGCGGCGAGTCGCCGCTGACTAGCCCACGGTTTGGTTGGCTGCGGTTAGGGAAGAAAGTGCACGTGAGGGATTATCTAACAGCTAAGCTTTGTCACTATGCCGCCGTGAAGGCTTTTGGTTTCATGCTTGATGGAATTGTTTAATTAAGTATTTGCACTAGTGCTTGTCGCTGTGCCGCAAGCCCAATCTTACACATAATGGGTCAAGGGACAATGTCCCTTGAAATCCCCCTGACCCTTCGTATCCTGTCCCCAGTCCCCAGCGGCAACGAGCCGCAAATTAGTTTTGTTTAAAAAAGAGTGGGTGTAAATTTGTCAAGGTTCGTATCATTATATAGTGGAAGCAGCGGGAACGCATACTATATAGGTGGCAGTGGAAAAGGAATATTAATTGACGCAGGGGTAAGCTGCAAAAAGATTGTTACAGCACTAAAAGATAATGATATAGATATTGCGGAGATTCGTGGGCTGTTTATTACACATGAACATGTTGACCATATCAAGGGCATTTCGGTAATGTTAAAGCATTATAAAATACCCATGTATGCCACAAAGTCAACCTTGGACTGTTTGTTGGAACGGTGCCAATTGCCAGAGGGTGTGGTGGTTAACGAGGTGGACAGCTCAAATATTATAATTGATGATATGCAGATTACACCATTTAAAACCCCCCACGATGTAAAACATTCTGTAGGGTACAAGATACTTTTAGAGGGTGGTGCCACGGTTGGTTTTGCCACGATCATAGGTTACATAAGTGATGAGGTTAAAAGCATGCTAATGGGCTGTAACACAGTGCTAATAGAGTCCAATTATGATGAAAATATGCTGGCATGTTCCGCCTATCCTTATGGCTTAAAGCACCGTATACGCTCAAACAATGGGCACCTTTCCAACAAGGCTTGTGGGGATTTTTTACCACAGTTAGTACAAAGTGGCACAACTAGAATTGTGCTTGCTCACCTTTCGGAACATAACAACCACCCAGAGCTTGCTGCGCAGTCCGCACGTTGCCAGCTCACATTGGCGGCAATGGTGGAAAATAAGGATTATATGTTGCAGGTTGCAAATCGCTTTGCCTCATCTGACGCCATATACTTTTAGGGTCTTCTTAATTGAAAAGTCGTCAATATCATCTTATAAGCAAAAGATATTATAGTTACTAACAACGTTAATGCTATAACTTTAAAGTTGACACTTGCTTAACTATTACGCAGTTCCAAAAGGTACAAAAAGGATTCCATATAGACACTTATTAGCATCGCTTTCGCCCCTTTTGGAATGTTTTGGACTAATTAATGTTCAAATAAGGTATATTTGGATGCAATTTGGACATGGTGAGTAAATACTAAAAAAGAAATAAACTACGCTATAAATAAGTTTATACAAATACTTAACCAAACAAATATCAAACGAACTTTCAAAAAACCATCAAAATTTCAAAAAAACCAGCCTTTTTTCACTAAAATAGATGTAAAATTCACCTTTTTGAACTGTAAAAATATGTCAAAAAGTGGCGAAAACCCTGCAAAACTCTTATTATTATAACATTTACATCTTAGGTCTATTGGTACAAAACAATATTTTTGATGGTTCCGCTTGACAAATGGGAACATTGTTATTATACTAATTCTAGTTTGTAGTATTATCAGCCCCAAAAAACGCAGAATATGCGTTAAATACTGGCACTTTCCTACCACGGGATAAAGCCAGAAAGCAAGGCGTAGAGCTACATTTTAAGCTAGGGCTTGTTACACCTAGGGTTGACCAACATGTAAAAATCAGCAAACAGTGGTCAATAAGAAAAATTAAGGTACACAAAAATGGAGGAATTTAATTGTCAAAAATCAAAACAAAAATACTTTCACTAATTATTGCATTCATTATGCTGTGTTTGTCAGCATGTGGCAGCACTGTACAAACTGTAATATACAACGCCGATGGCGAAAACGTGGCTGTAGGGCTGTATCTCATGTATATGCAGGACGGTATTAATGAGGCTCTAACCCTTATTAAGGAGGCTTCACCTGGAATTTCTGCCGAAACTATTGACACCCTTGAAAAGGTGCTAAAGCTAGAGGTAGAGGGCAAACCAGCCTCTGAATTTATCACAGAATATGCAATACGTGAAACAAAACGCGCCATTGCAACCGAAAAAAAGTTCGATATGCTAGGTCTATCCATTGAAGCTGACATCGTTTCACAGATTGACGATGGCATTCCAATGCAGTATAAAAATAATATTGCATACTTTGAAAGCAATGGAATCGGCGAAGTGTCCCTTAAACGCTACTATATGGCAATGTATAAGGGTAATGCACTTATGGAACATTTCTATGGTGCAAGTTCCATAACAGAGCTACCAATTGAGGAAAAAGAGGCATTCCTTGATACTAATTTCGTCCTAATTGCCACAATTGGTGCAGCACGTCAAACCCCGTCAGCAGATTTGGACGACGAAACCGCACTACCAGACCTTAATGCTGTAGTAGATGAGAGTAAGTCCGATGAGGCAGTACGTGCAAGACTTGAGCAGTATATGGTACGTGCAACAGTAGGGGAAAACTTTTATAGCCTGATACAAGAGGAAGAAAGACTTTCCATGGGACTTTCCTCACAGGACATAAAGCCTGTTACAGACCCAGAACTACTAGAAAAATACAATCTCCTTGTGGATCCAAATAGCAAAGAGCTAGTAACAGAGGTTACAGAGCCTTTAACTAGGATGCAGGTTGGTGACATGGAAACAGCCGAAACGGAACAGGCGATTTTTGTGATTAAACGTTTGCAGATGAATAATATCGAGCAAAGATTTGCAGAAGAAGCTGTAGTTACCGGGCATACAGAGGATGTTTTGCTACCAAAGTACAAGCAAATGTTGGATGATACAATTGTTGAACTTGCCATTGAACTGGATACAACAGCAGTTGGATATTATACACCTAACAAATTTACGCTACCTCAATAATTTTGTTGTTGATTTTTTAATAGTAATCTGTTAAAATATTAGGTGGCTGAGTTTTTTCAGGGAACAGAAATGATTACAATGCTAAATTTCTTTAAAACAGTTATATGTTTTTGAAGTGGCAAGTTATTTGCCAGTGCTACCAAAGTGGCACAAAGGTAGTGTTGAACGGCTTTTGCACCATCGTTAAGGTGGTAATACAGCATGTATAGTTGTATTTTTTGAAGAAGAGCCTGTATCTTTTTTGAAAAGCAAAAAAAGTATAACTGTTAACATAATGCAGTTTAAGGTCAGGGTCAAAAAAAAAAAAGGAGGTGCTAAGGATGGCTAAATGTGAAGTTTGTGGAAAAGGCGTAACTTTTGGAATAAAAGTTTCCCACTCCCACCGTCGCAGCAACCGTACTTTCAAACCAAATGTTAAGCGTGTAAAGGCAATAGTAAACGGTACACCTTGCCGTGTAAATGCGTGTACTCGTTGTCTTCGTTCAGAAAAAGTTACAAGAACATAGCAGCAGTTGCCAGTTTTTAGTGTAAAACCTAAAGGCTGGCTTTTTTACATAGGTGGTAGATTTTACACTAAAAATAATTTGTCTGCTCAACTTTAAACTACCTCTTCCAACATTTTTCATAGTGCTAAGATAAATTTAGGGTGTTAAAAATGTTAAAAGATTTAAACATGTCAAATAGCATTAATAGAAAATAGTTTATCATTAACACATATACACAAAAAATATTGGAAAAATGCACCTAACTTTAAGCAATAATTTATGGGTAAAAACCTTGCTAAATAGTGGACAAAGGGGTATAATAAAGAAAGACAAAGGTAAGGGCTACGGTGAGATAATGCACAATAGCCTGAACGACAAAAAGATCTAAAAGCACAGGGGCTATACTTGTGCAAATACCGAAAGGAGCTATGATATGAATTATTCACACGAAGTTGAACAGATGTGTACCCTGCGTCAGGAGCCAAACCATGAAGCAGCACCAATTCCAGAGGAGGGCAGATGGGTTCGTTCATACCAAATTACCGACGTTTCCGGACTTTCCCACGGTGTTGGCGGATGCGCACCACACCAAGGTGCATGCAAACTTACACTGAATGTTAAGAATGGCGTTATTGAAGAGGCATTGGTTGAAACAATTTGGCTGCTCAGGTATGACACACTCTGCTGCAATGGCGGGAGAGATTTTGCCAGGTAAGACAATCCTTGAGGCGCTTAATACCGACCTTGTATGCGACGCAATAAATGCAGCAATGCGTGAGATATTCCTACAGCTTGTTTATGGTAGAACACAAACAGCCTTTAGTGAAGATGGACTACCAATTGGTGCATCACTAGAGGACTTGGGCAGGGGACTACGCTCCACTGTTGCTTCAATATTTTCCACCACAAAAAAAGGTGTGCGTTACCTTGATGTTACAGAGGGTTACATTATGAACCTTGCACTTGATAAAAATGATGAGGTTACCGGGTACAAGTATGTTAGACTTGGCAAGATGATGGAAGATATCCGCATGGGTACCGAACCAGCAAAGGCGTTAGAAAAAAACACAGCAACATATGGTCAGTATGACAATGCTGTAAAATATATCGACCCACGTGTAGAATAGTAAATTTTTAGAAGAAGGAGGTCAAGTAAATATGGCACAGTTTGAAGGGAAAGAAAGACGCATGGCTGGGATTAACCTATGTCTTGCGAAATATAACATGGAAACACTGGAAGATGCTAAGGCGATTTGTGAAGCTAAAGGTGTTGACGTTGCTGCAATTGTTAAGGGTGTACAAAACATTGCATTTGATAATGCTGTTTGGGCATACACACTAGGGGTAGCTATTGCATTCCAAAAGGGCATTACAAATGCTGCTACAGCGGCTGAGTCAATCGGTGAGGGGCTTGAGGCGTTCTGCATTCCAGGCTCTGTTGCGGCACGGCGTAAGGTTGGTATTGGTCACGGTAACCTTGGTGCAATGCTACTGCGTGAAGAAACTAACTACTTCTGCTTCCTAGCAGGGCATGAAAGCTTTGCAGCTGCGGAGGGTGCAATTGGAATTGCTCGTACAGCTAACAAGGCACGCAAAAAGCCACTAAGAGTAATTCTTAATAGGCTTGGCAAAGATGCAGCATACATTATTTCACGTATTAATGGCTTTACCTATGTTAATACTGATTACGATTTTACTGCTAATGAGCTTAATATAGTAAGCGAGCGTGCATTTTCCGACGGCGAACGCTCACTTGTAAAGGTGTATGGTTGTAATGACGTGCTTGAGGGCGTTGCTGTTCTAAAGCATGAAAAAGTTGACGTTTCAATTACAGGTAACTCCACAAACCCAACAAGGTTCCAACATCTTGTAGCTGGAACATATAAAAAATGGTCATATGAAAATGACTTTAAGTACTTCTCTGTAGCATCTGGTGGTGGTACAGGACGTACACTACACCCTGATAATGTGGCAGCTGGTCCAGCATCATACGGGCTTACCGACTCTATGGGTCGTATGCACGGCGATGCACAGTTCGCTGGATCATCATCAGTACCGGCACACGTTGAGATGATGGGGCTAATCGGCATGGGTAACAACCCAATGGTTGGTGCTACTGTTGCGTGCGCTGTTGCGGTGGAGCAGGCATCAAAATAGGTATATATAGAAGAACTTAGAACTAAGGAGGGGGTTAGGCAAACGAATGCGTTTGGCTGGCCTCCTTTGTCGGATTGAATTATATTTATTAATATTCACATACAATACTTGACAAAAGTAAAGAGTGTGGTATAATTAACTTACATAACTTACATAACTTACATTTGTGAACAGCTGCACAAAATAGGCATGTTAGTATTGTGGGGTTATAGTAATAAAAGAGAGAAGGACTACAAAATGCCTTTTAAAAAACTATTATCACTATCACTTGCAGCAATAATGCTGCTTACCATGAATGTTTCGGCACTTGCCAAGGTTGTAAGCCAAGCGGAGCTTACAGGTCAAAAAAGTATGGAGGAACAGGGGTACACAGCTACCAATGTGGTTAATGGTGTTGTTGCGTATTACAAAATAGAAGAACAAACTGTTGTGCTAGGCAACCCCTTAAGTCGAACAGCAGTAGGTAGGATGAACAGAATGGCTACAACTTATAATGTCAGAACAACTCACTATGGCAACCTGAATGGAGCAAATCCAATAGCAACGTTTACGCTATTGGTAGATTTTTCTTACGACGGAACATATGTGGGAATGAATTATGCAGAGGCAACTAGTAAAGCTAACATTAGCGGATACTCCACAACTCAAAGGACTAAATTTGGTGGTATAAATGAACAAAATTGCTATGGGGCGGGGATTTTTACCGTGTATAAGGGTTCCAGTCGTGTTTCAAGCATTGAATCAAGAATTTGGTGCAACAAAAACGGTGTAACTAGATTTGAACTAGTATAAAACATTGCAAGGGGGGTGGCGTATAATAGGTCACCCCCCTGCAATAAAACAACGGGGGTACAAAATGAATAAGATGAAATTAGTGCTTACTTTAGTAATGGTAGCAATGCTGGCTGCTAGCTGTGGTGCTGAACCATCACAAGAAAGCCGAAACGACGACGAGAGCGCGTGGGAATCGTTAGGTCTGGGAGAAAGCACACAGGGGTGGTACGCTGCAACAGAAATTGAGGATTTGAAATATCTTGATGTGCCGATTAAGCTTGCAAGGGAAACATTTGACATAGACATGGATAAGTACCACGCAATTAATCTAAATAAACTTGATGAAACGATGAAAGAGGTTTTTGGTGGAGACCCAGATGAGGAGGAACTTGTTAAGTCGTTGGCAGGCGCACAAATAAAGGATAAACAGTACAAACATATGGGTATTGATGTGTTATTCCTTATAGCAAAAGATAAAAGCAATGTGTATGTAGTTTTTGAGGACGAAAACCTTGGTGCAACATGTATTGAAGTTTCCCAAAATAGTAGTGGGGAATGGGTAGCACAAAAAGTAGTGAAATAATATATATAGAAGAACTTAGAACTAAGGAGGGGGTTAGGCAAACGAATGCGTTTGGTTAGCCTCCTTTTTCAGGTGTGCTTGCAGAGAGATTATAGTTAGGAATATGGTGACAATGAGCAACAAAAGATGATAAAAAAGTACAAGAAAAACAATTGATATAAAAAATACTTTTGCAAAAACAATAAAACTGCATCAAAATTACCCCCAAAAACCCTGCCTAAAGCGAGAGTGGAAGCGGGTTTAGGGGGTGGAAAAACTTTTTCCAAAAAAGATTAAAAAAAGTGTTGACAAGAGGGGCAAAAGATGGTATTATATATAAGCTGCCTAGTGCGGACGGGACCTTGAAAACTGAACAACATTCAATAAAAAGAATGAACACACAACTTTTACAAATGTGCCCTTGAAGATTCCAAGATTTTTTAAAATTAATTGGCTTCAAATTTAACGTCAAGTGATTTGGAGAGCAAGAGATACAAGCATTTAAGTATGATTTTAACTAGGAAACTAGTTTCTATACAATTATTTAAGAGTTTGATCCTGGCTCAGGACGAACGCTGGCGGCGCGCTTAACACATGCAAGTCGAACGGAGTTTGTGCGTTCACAGTGTTTAAAAAGTTATTGGTGAGTGGAATTAGCGAAGCTGGTTGAAATGGACAAGTATATTTTTTTTCAATAGAGCTTGGTGAAAATGCACAGAAATAATAATTTTTAGATAGTGTGAACGTACAAATTTTGCCAGCAGCCGCGGTAATACGGAGGTGGCGAGCGTTGTCCGGAATTACTGGGTGTAAAGGGTGCGTAGGCGGGAAAATAAGTCAGCGGTGAAAGTTTATCGGCTCAACCGGTAAAATTGCGTTTAAAACTGTTTTTCTTGAGTGAAGTAGAGGTAGGCGGAATTCTAGTGTAGCGGTGAAATGCGTAGATATTAGGAGGAACACCAGTGGCGAAGGCGGCCTACTGGGCTTTAACTGACGCTGAGGCACGAAAGCGTGGGTAGCAAACAGGATTAGATACCCTGGTAGTCCACGCTGTAAACGATGATTACTAGGTGTTTGGGATATGACCTTCAGTGCCGCAGCTAACGCAATAAGTAATCCACCTGGGGGAGTACGTATCGCAAGGTTGAAACTCAAAGGAATTGACGGGGCCCGCACAAGCAGTGGAGTATGTGGTTTAATTCGAAGCAACGCGAAGAACCTTACCAGGGCTTGACATCTCCTGACCGGCAGAGATAGCCTGGTGCCCTTCGGGGCAGGTAAGACAGGTGGTGCATGGTTGTCGTCAGCTCGTGTCGTGAGATGTTGGGTTAAGTCCCGCAACGAGCGCAACCCCCATTGTTGTTTTTAGTTGCATACGCTGGAGGACTCTAATGAGACTGCCGTTGATAAAACGGAGGAAGGTGGGGACGACGTCAAATCATCATGCCCCTTATGACCTGGGCTACACACGTACTACAATGGAGGGTACAACAAGGGGACGCAAGTAGGCGAGGTGGAGCAAATCCCCAAAAACTTGTCCCAGTTCGGATTGCAGGCTGCAACTCGCCTGCATGAAGTCGGAATTGCTAGTAATCGCGGATCAGCATGCCGCGGTGAATACGTTCCCGGGCCTTGTACACACCGCCCGTCACACCATGGGAGTTGGGGTAACACCGAAGCCAGTACGTAACCGCAAGGGCAGCTGTCGAAGGTGGGATTGGTCGACTGGGGTGAAGTCGTAACAAGGTAGCCGTATCGGAAGGTGCGGCTGGATCACCTCCTTTCTAAGAACGAGAAAAATTTGTAAACTGAGGTTTGCAAACAATCACGTATTTAATCTTTGTTGTTTAGTTTTGATACAAGAGCAAAAAAAGTTGAGTAGAATTTTAGAATATTAGCAAAAAGTCTGAAAATGTTGTTTGGTTTTTTAAATTTTTCTTTTTTGTGAAATGGAATACTCAAAAAAAAAGCTGGAAAAGATAGATTTTGGAACTGACCGACTCTACATGGGGGTTTAGCTCAGCTGAGAGCACCTGCCTTGCAAGCAGGGGGTCAGGGGTGGGTTGGTTAATCTCCACCACCAATGTTATGTTGTAAAAAATCAATTGAGATGAATTTAAAAAAGGGACTATTTTTTTCTAAATTTTGAAATTGACCAAGTGGGAAAAGGGAAGAAAAAAACGAAAAAATAGGGGCTTATAGCTCAGGTGGTTAGAGCGTGCGCCTGATAAGCTATGAGGTCGATGGTTCGAGTCCATTTAAGCCCACCAAATAAAGCAAAAATACAGTCACTAGATGTGAAATATTAGGGATTAAGCGTATTAATCTTTGATTTAATCTTTAGAATGGACAGAGCAAATAAAAAAAAAAAACAAAAATAAAAAATAATGAACGAATGAGGTTTAAGTTTTTAAACTTTTTAGCCTAAAGGTAAAAAAAGCTACAATTAAAGTTTTAAATGATATCAATTTACATCTTGGTTTAATTTTTAGCGAAGGTTTTGAATTAAGGGTAATATGGTCAAGAAGGAAAGGGCGCAGGGGGGATGCCTTGGCACTGGGAGGCGATGAAGGACGCGACTAACTGCGATAAGCTTCGGGGAGCTGCAATAAGCTTTGATCCCAAGATTTCCGAATGGAGAAACCGGCAGAGAAAAACTCCAGTCATCATACACTGAATAAATAGGTGTATGAGGGGAACCACCGAACTGAAACATCTAAGTACCAGGGCGAGGAAAAGAAATCAACCGAGATTCCGCTAGTAGTGGCGAGCGAACATGGAAGAGCCAAACCAGTGGTGTTTCGGCATTGTTGGGGTTAGGACTGCACCATGCAATTACAAAATTTAGTCGAACTATTTGGAAAGTGTGAGCCAAAGAGGGTGAAAGCCCCGTAGACGAAAAGGTTTTAATGAACTAGCAGTATCCAGAGTAGGGCGGGACACGAGAAATCCCTATGTGGGAATGGGGGGGACCACCCCCAAGCCTAAATACTGCCCAGTGACCGATAGAGAATAGTACTGTGAAGGAAAGGTGAAAAGAACCCCGGAGGGGGGAGTGAAAGAGAACCTGAAACCCTTTGTTACAAACAGACGGTCAAAGCCCGTCAATGGGTGATGTGGTACCTTTTTGTAGAACGGTCCGGCGAGTGTATTTATCTAGCAAGGTTAAGCACTTATGGTCTGCGAAGCCGAAGGGAAACCGAGTCTTAATAGGGCGAATAGTTAGACGGTGTCGACCCGAAACCGGGTGACCTATCCATGTCCAGGTTGAAGTGGAGGTAAAAACTCCATGGAGGACCGAACCCACCCCGTGTTGAAAAAGGTGGGGATGACGTGTGGATAGGGGAGAAATTCCAATCGAACCTCGGAGATAGCTGGTTCTCCTCGAAATAGCTTTAGGGCTAGCCTTAAAAGATTACCGGAGGTAAAGCACTGAATTGGGCGGGGGGGGGCGAGAGGTTACCAACCCTATCAAACTCTGAATGCCGGAAAATACCATATGGGAGTCAGACTATGTGAGATAAGTTTCATAGTCAAAAGGGAAACAGCCCAGACCAACAGCTAAGGTCCCGAAGTGTGTTAAGTGGAAAAGGATGTGAGGTTGCACAGACAACTAGGATGTTGGCTTAGAAGCAGCCGACACCATTTAAAGAGTGCGTAATAGCTCACTGGTCGAGTGATCCTGCGCCGAAAGATGTACCGGGGCTAAACAATACACCGAAGCTATGGCTTTTATAACTTATTGGTCAGTGGTAGGGGAGCGTTCCTATGCGGGATGAAGGTGATGAGCGTAAGCGCATGTGGACGAAACGCAAGAGAGAATGCCGGAATGAGTAGCGAGAAATATGTGAGAATCATTTAGGCCGAAAGCCTAAGGTTCCTGAAGGAAAGTTAATCCGCTCAGGGTAAGTCGGTAAAGGTGAGGGCGAGCTATAGTCGATGGACAACTGGTAGGAAGGCGTGAGCCGCCAACTGGTGGAAACAGAACTGTGGGGACAAGGAGGTAGGAAAAACGGGGAAGAAAAGGGACAAGACAAAAAGAGGCACTGAGGAAAAGAGGCGTTGGTTGATGAAGTGTGATGGGGAGCGAAGATTAGTAGGAAGTGAACGAATCCACACTGTCAAGAAAAGCCGCTATTGTTATATATGCACCCGTACCGCAAACCGACACAGGTAGACGAGGAAGAGAATCCAAAGGCCCGACGGGAGAAGCGTTGTTAAGGAACTCGGCAAATGACCCCGTAACTTTGGGATAAGGGGAGCCTTGTAAAAGCAGGCCGCAGAAAAAGGCCCAAGCGACTGTTTAGCAAAAAACACAGGTCTCTGCTAAATCGAAAGATGACGTATAGGGGCTGACGCCTGCCCGGTGCTGGAAGGTTAAAGGAGAGGTTCAGAGCTTTGAATTGATTGAAGCCCCAGTAAACGGCGGCCGTAACTATAACGGTCCTAAGGTAGCGAAATTCCTTGTCAGGTAAGTTCTGACCCGCACGAATGGCGTAACGATCTGGGCACTGTCTCAACAACGCACCCGGTGAAATTGAAGTACCGGTGAAGATGCCGGTTACCCGCGACAAGACGGAAAGACCCCATGGAGCTTTACTGTAGCTTAATATTGGATTTTGGTATTACATGTACAGGATAGGTGGGGAGACTATGAAGCTAGGACGCCAGTTCTTGTGGAGTCAACCGTTGGGATACCACTCTTAAAGTACTGAGATTTCTAACCTGCAGCCATGAAACTGGCTGGGGGACATTGTTAGGTGGACAGTTTGACTGGGGCGGTCGCCTCCTAAAAGAGTAACGGAGGCGCTCAAAGGTCATCTCAGAATGGACGGAAACCATTCTAGAGAGTGTAAAGGCATAAGATGGCTTAACTGCGAGACGACAAGTCGAGCAGTAACGAAAGTTGGAGTTAGTGATCCGGTGGTAATAAGTGGGAATGCCATCGCTCAACGGATAAAAAGCTACCCTGGGGATAACAGGCTTATCTCCCCAAGCGAGTTCACATCGACGGGGAGGTTTGGCACCTCGATGTCGGCTCATCGCATCCTGGGGCTGTAGAAGGTTCCCAAGGGTTTGGCTGTTCGCCCATTAAAGCGGTACGCGAGCTGGGTTCAGAACGTCGTGAGACAGTTCGGTCCCTATCCGTCGTGGGCGTAGGAAATTTGAGAGGAGCTGTCCTTAGTACGAGAGGACCGGGATGGACGAATCCGCTGGTGCACCAGTTGTCAACCAGTGCCATAGCAGGGTAGCTAAATGCGGAACGGATAAACGCTGAAGGCTCAGTTGGTAGAGCAGCTGACTCTTAATCAGCGGCCCTGGGTTCGAGCCCCCCGGTGGTGCACCATCTTTTTTTTACTCGAACTTTTTAACCTTAAAGTTAAAAGCAGTCAAACCTTAGTTTTAAAGAACCTGACTTAAACAGGGCCGTTGGTCAAGCGGTTAAGACACTTACCTCTCACGCCGGATACAGGGGTTCGATTCCCCCTACGGGTCACCATTTTATCCACCCCAGCATAAACTAAATAGTCGGTGCCACTACGATGAGGTTCCACCCGTTCCCTTTTTCCGAACACTACCGTTAAGCTCATCTGTGCCAAAACATTTGATGGTAACGTCCTGGGAAAATAGGTCAGTGCCGACACTATTACCAATACAGTTATTTTTTATAGCTGTATTGGCTCTATATTCCTCAATAGCTCAGTTGGTAGAGCATGCGGCTGTTAACCGCAGGGTCGTAGGTTCGAGTCCTGACTTGGGGAGCCACTTTTGGCCATTAGCTCAGTTGGTTAGAGCAACCGGCTCTCATAACCGGCGTATCTGGGGTTCGAGTCCCCTCGATACCCACCATAAAACTAGGGGTATAGCTCAGTTGGTAGAGCAGCGGTCTCCAAAACCGCGTGCCGAGGGTTCAAGTCCTTCTGCCGCCACAACCACCCCACAAAGCAGCTAACCCTGCTTTTGTTTGCTGCTGTAGCTCAGTTGGTAGAGTACGTCCTTGGTAAGCGACGAGGTCGACAGTTCAATCCTGTTCAGCAGCTCCAATTAGTATTTGTTTGGTGCCGATTTATTTCGGCACCTTTTTGCAATCCAAAGCCAAAAAATAATGTCAGTGAAAACTCACTTAGTACCATAAAAAACCTATTAAACATAAATATAAAACATTAAGCGTATAATATTAAGAGGTGTTTTTTTGATGGTGATAGTGCTGGGATTACTAACACTTATGGTCATAGTCGTTAATGGTTAATCGCACCGATGCGCCAAATGCCATTACTACTGTAGTATGTCTGGGGGCAATGACTTATAAACAGGCTGTAAGATTATCCTGTGTGGGGAATTTTTTCGGGACGATTATTGCAGGGATTTTTATTCCAGAAGTTGCAAAAACAATGACAAGATTAGTTGACAACCCGCAATTTACAAATCATACATACCTATGTGTTGCCAGTGCAAGCCTGTTATGTGTTTGTATTTGGGCAACTACTGCGTGGATATTTGGCATTCCTACCAGCGAAAGTCACGCATTAGTGGCTGCAATTGCTGGGGCAAGCTTTGCGGTGGATGCACTGGACATTACGCAGATGGACAGCTGGATAAAAGTTATGGCATCGCTTGTTATTTCAATAATAATTGGGTTTGTTATAACAAAAATGGTTGCCCATAGTAAAATTTTCAGTACCAAATGGTTCACTAAGCCACGCTTAATATTAATTCAAAAGGTCAATGCAGGAGTATTATCACTACTTCATGGGGCGCAGGATGGGCAAAAGTTTATGGCAATAATCATGGTTCAGGTAGTTTCAATGGGGCTGAATGTGAGGTACACCAACCTACAAAACATAGGTATTGCACTAGTTTGTGCACTAGCAATACTTGTGGGGACGTCCTTAGGTGGTGCTCGAATTATTGCAAATGTTGGTAAACGTATGACAACATTGGACCTAGTATCAGGGACAAATGCGGACATGGGCACAGTGGCAAGCCTGCTAATGGCTACACTAATGGGATATCCAGTAAGTACAAGTCAGGTAAGGGTAGCGGTAATTGCGGGCAGTAGTGCCAAGCTTAAATTAAGTGTACTAATGGAAATAATTTTAACCTGGATTTTGACAATTCCAGGCTGCTTTGGTATAAGTTATTTTTTGACGCAACTTTTCATAAAGTATGCCTAAATTACAGCTCCCCGCGATACTTCTTCATAATCGTGCTAAATAGTTCAGCAGTGGAGGGCGGGGTCCAGCTGATAGCATTAGCACCAGCAGCAATTGTTACCAGTATTTGCTCACTACATACACCACCTGTTGCAATAATGGGCAAGGTTGGGAAGGCTGCACGTATTTTGGCAACTACAAGGGCTGTACGTGATGCTGCTGCAACATTAATTATCTTAACACCAGCATCAAGTCGTGACTGGATATCCTCAAACTCACTTATAACGGTAATTACAACAGGGATATCAATATTTTTGGCAACAGCTTCAATGGTTTTGTTCGAGGTAGGCGCATTAAGAATTACCCCAGTTGCACCGCCAAACTCCGCATCCAGTGCAAGCTTGACAACGCGTGAACCCATGGTGAGTCCACCACCAACTCCAGCGAAAACGGGACGGTTAGCCGCCAAAAGTACCGCACGCATTATATTGGGTTGTGGTGTAAAGGGGTATACCGCAACCACTGCATCAGCGTTAGTGTTGGATAAAATGGCAACATCGGTTGAAAATATAAAACTTTTTAAAAGTTTTCCATTAATTTTAATTCCCCCAGCTGCCACAATTTCCTCTGGGAATTTAACAGTTTTGGCACGTAACACGGAGGTAACCTCAGGTATATGTACCTCGGCACAGTTGGACAAATAATTTTCAGTCATAACAAATCTCCTTAAAATAAATATTTAGTTGCAAAAAAATGCAATTTAGACTATACTAGAACCAGTAACGCAATAATAATGGCAGATAAAAACCAGGTAAACAATAACAACAGATTGAAAGAAGGTAGCATATGCCAAACTTTAAAATAATATCCCCAATAGAGCTAAACACAAGTACCTATACCCTAATTAGTAACGACTGAGCCATGATTACCACACAGTCAAAGGTTGGGAAAGTGAACACAATGCCAGCCAGTTGGGCGGGAATTGGTGCCATGTGGAATAGGCCAGCAGCTTTTATCTTTATACGTCCACAACGCTTCACCTTTGAAAATCTAATAACTTCGGATACATTCTCCATCTGCTTTTTTGATGAGGAATACCGTGAAAAGTTGCAATTTTGTGGTAAAAACTCAGGAAAAGATGTAGATAAAATCGCACATTGTATGTTGGAAACGACCACACATGATGGTGTACAGTACCTATCACAAAGCAAACTGGTTCTAATTTGCAAGAAGATGTACACACAAGATTTGCAGGAAAACTTCTTCACATCTACCGAATATTCCGACAAGTTTTACCCAAAAAAAGACTACCACCGTATGTTTATTGGGGACATTGTTACCATACTGTCCAAGTAATAGTGCAAGGAGGTTCAAGATTTGAGAAGTGAAAAAACCCAAAAATTAGTTTTGGCAGGTCTATTATCAGCTATTGGCATAATTATTCCAATGTTTTCGCCTTTCAAAATAATATTGGAAGAAGCCTCCTTTACCCTTGCCAGCCATACACCAATAATGTTTGCGATGTTTATTTCGCCAACACTTGGGGTGTGTGTGGCACTTATCACAAGTATAGGTTTCCTGCTGGGGGCATACCCACCAGTTGTAGTACTGCGAGCAACAACACATATAATATTTGCATACTTTGGTGGGCAATACATTCATAACCGTGCAAAAATCTTTGATGAACGTGGGAAAATGCTAATTTTAGGGATTATTTTAAGTATCGTACATGCAATATGTGAAGTATCCGTTGTAATTATTTACAACTATGTTTCTGGTGTGCCATTTTTGCCAGAAATTATAACACGGATACTACTACTAGTAGGGGTAGGAACCTTTGCACACTCAATGATAGACTTTGTGATAATTACCGAAGTTTTCACCATGTTTAGGTCAATATTTTCACCTACTAAAAAGTCTAAAATTAACCGTTTATAACTATTAAAACTCTTGAATAAGAATAATTTCAAAAAACGCAGTCAATGTTAATTAACTGCGTTTTTTGTGGTATTATTAATCCTGTGTAGTTGATAGTACAAGCTCTGGTGTTGTTGGTGCCGCAGTAACATCAGTATCCGACCCAGCAGTTACAGCTGGGTTAGTGGTAGCTACATCAGTATCAACAACTACAATAGGCTTAACTGGTGCAACTGCTGGAACCTTGGGAAGTTCAAAGGCTGCTTGTTTAGCCACAGTTAGCTTTAGTTTGCTGGGGGCAAGGATTGTAACATTTAAAAAAGATACAAAATAGATTATAGCGAATCCACCAATAAACATAAGGGTATTAAGGTTATTTCCAATAGGGTAAGCCCCCATGAGCCCAAAAGTAGCTCCTGCAAGGGCAGCAATGATTAAATGAATTAAAAAAGTGGTAAACTTCAGCCCACTATCGCAAACTAGGACAAGCATAATAGCGGCTACAAGGGAGATGCAAAGCATTGGAGCCAGGACTACATATGTAATTACCGTCTGGGTAATGTCCTTTGTGCTTCCGTACAAGAAAGAGTCGATGAACATAACAAGGATGGTGCTAGTAGTAAAGATAAAACCAACAGTAGAGAGCATAAGAAAAAAGTTTTTCAATAAACGCATTTTTACACATCCTAAACAAAGTGAAGGTGAGGCAATTTGCTCCTAAAACATTAAGTTGCTAGACAAACTATGTATTATATATTAGCACAAAACCTCACAAAAAACAAGTGCAATGCTTGTCAAATTTTAGTATGCACAATGAATATGTGGTTGAATGTTTGTTTAGTTTGTGTTATTATAGGAACATCTACAAAAAATTTAAAGCAGGTGAAGGTTATGAAAAAAAATGGAGCACAAATATTAATCGATTCGTTAATTGAACAAGGGGTGGACACGATTTTTGGCTACCCAGGTGGAACCATACTTCATGTTTATGATGCACTTTATGATTATAAGGATAAAATTTGTCATGTAATCACCTCCCACGAACAGGGTGCAGCACATGCGGCGGACAGTTATGCACGGGCAAGTGGCAAAACCGGGGTGGTTTTTGCCACATCGGAGCCTGGCGCCACAAACCTTGTTACAGGAATTGCCACTGCCTACTTAGACTCAGTTGCACTTGTCGCAGTTACTGCCAATGTGCCACTTGCCAACATGGGACGTGATGCCTTTCAAGAGGTTGACGTGGCGGGTATTACCATGCCAATTACTAAACATAACTTCCTAATAACAGATATTAACGATATACCATCAGTGGTAAAAAAAGCCTTTGAGATTGCAAATTCAGGCAGACCGGGACCGGTTCTTATTGACATACCCAAGGACCTAACAGTGGGTGAATGTGAACATATTCCAGTGGGTAAGTTCCAGATTAGAAAATATCCAGAAGTTAGCTCAGATACAATTGAGCAGGTTGCACAGCTTATAAATCAGAGTGAAAGACCGCTGATTTATGCTGGTGGTGGGGTTGTGTTCTCCGATGCATCACCAATGCTACTGGAGCTTGCCACAAAAACTAACACACCAGTAACCACATCAATAATGGGGCTGGGGGCTATTCCGCAAACCAACCACCTTTCCCTAGGTATGGTGGGAATGCATGGCACACCAGTAGCAAACTATGCGACAACAAAGTGTGACCTACTAATTGCAGTAGGTACAAGGTTTTCCGATCGTGTTGCAGGTAATCGTGAACTTTTTGCACGTGGAGCAAAAATTGTACATATTGAGTTGGATAGCAGTGAAGCAAACAAAAATGTACAAAGCTATCTGGCAGTAACAGGTGAGGCAAAGGATGTGCTAACCAAGCTTAATGCAGTAGTGGATGAGAAACAGAACGAGGAGTGGGTGCATGAGCTGCTAAAGCATAAGGCAAATAATCCGCTACCTCTACCACAGGATAGTGAGCTGCTTAACCCACGACAAATTATTGAGCCCATATGTGCACTAGCACCCAAAGATACAATAGTTATTACTGATGTAGGTCAACACCAGATGTTAACAGCTCAATACTACCGTTTTACCTCTCCACGCACCTTTTTAAGCAGTTGTGGGCTTGGTACCATGGGGTACGGTCTAGGAGCAACAATTGGTGCTAAGATGGCGTTTCCAGACAGACTGGCAGTGCTGGTTACTGGTGATGGTTGCTTCCATATGAACATGAACGAGATGGCTACAGCTGTTTCAGAAAATCTTAAGCTGATTGTGCTAGTTATGAACAATGGTGTACTAGGAATGGTTAGGCAGTGGCAAACACTCTTTTATAAGGAACGCTACTCATTTACATCTATTAACCGAAAAACAGACTATGTAAAGTTGGCGGAAGCTTTTGGCGCAACTGGATTCAGGATAGAGAAACGTTGCGATGTTAGAAAAGTTTTGGAGCAAGCACTGGCATGTGATGGCCCATGTGTGATTGATTGTGTGGTAGACCCAGACGACAAAGTTTTCCCAATGATACCACCAGGTGGCAGTGCAAACGACATAATGTTTACAGAATAGGGGGAAGTAAAGATGGAAAGTATAAAAATAAAGATTGTAGTTTACAACCATTTGGGTGTGCTGCCCCGTGTCATAAACCTTTTTACCCGCCGTGGTTGTGATGTTACATCGCTACATGTTGTGCCAGGGGCACAGGAAAAAACAAGGGTAATTACCATTGAGGGTAGTGGTGCACTGGACAAACTGGAACAAATAAACAACCAATTCAACAAGCTGGAAGATATACTAAGTGTAGAAAAAATATAAAAAATCCCCCCACACCGTTTTACAAAAGCAGGTGTGGGGGATTTTACATTAGATAATAAGATTAACTACCAGTAGGTGGGTTAGCATTGATAATTATTTCAACAGGATCCATTGGAAGTTCCTTATCGGAAATAACATAAGAACCAAGTGTACGAGTCTTCCATGAGTAGGATTCTTCATCTGTGTCATAGTCAGTGTCAATAGGAATAAGCTTGCCATCTGCTTGACGTTTGTAAAAGAAAAGTTTTTCATTTGATGAGAAGAACTTACAAGTTCCAGTAAAGTCGAATGTAGGGAAAGCAGGGAAATTTATAAAATGAAGGTCATAGTCTTGATATTTCTTTATAGTTTCACGGTGTGGTAGTGTATCCATTTTTAGGAATAGCTTGCCTTGACCGTTTACCTTACCCTCGTAGTAAAAAAGTAGATTATGCTGATATGGGTCAGTGTCTTGATCCTGCTCGTCCATTGGGTACAGTCCACCTAGCTGCCCAGAACTAAGGTTGCCCCAGCTGATTTTGGCAACACCATCAAGGTCGTGGAAATCTACAATAGCATCATCACCATGGTTGCCGTAAAGCTCTTGCCCATTTAGAATACGTACATAACCCTTAATCTCTTCCGCATAGTTAAAGGTTAGGTCATCAGTTGTTAACAGTTTTGCAGTTACAATGCCATAACGGAAGGCAT
The DNA here is from genome assembly GCA_022651775.1 of Drusus annulatus. NCBI lineage: Eukaryota > Metazoa > Arthropoda > Insecta > Trichoptera > Limnephilidae > Drusus > Drusus annulatus. The sequence goes on from JAGWCC010001645.1 coordinate 29,496, forward strand.
GTCCTTGCATAAATGTATACTCATATGGATGACGTACACCAGGGTTAAAGATGAATGTATCACGCACAGTTCCAGTTACGGTTGACTTGGCAACAAGTTCAATAGTACCATTAATGTTACGTGAACCCATGTAGAAGTTGTCCTTCATACGTACAACAACAGCAGTATTGTCTTCGTTAAATTTTATGTATTCCACAGTGTTTTTGGCAGGGGAAGTCATTTTATTTGTTATTTGGTAGTCACCAATACGTGGATAACCATCCACAGAAACTGTACCATGTGGTGGTTTGACAAAGGTATCAGCCCCAACACCATTTGCGTTTCGGAATTCTGAAAGTGCAATCTCAAAGGTTTCAGCCTTAACAGTCATAATATTGGTCTGCATAGGACGTCCTTGAACATCTCCAGGATCTTCTTCAATGGCAGGTGTCCATTTAATCTGTATCGCTTGAGCAGTTAATGCAGTGCTGGCAAACATAACAAAGCTCAAAGTGATAGCAAGTATTTTTTTCATCATTGTCTCTCCTCTAAATAATAAATTTTCCCCTCTAAACAATAAAGAGTATCATTCATTAGTTAATTATAACTTAAAGCAAACAAAAAAGCAATACCAAACTACAATTTTTTATGGCTATAATTTACAACCTTTTTTATTGTTAAAAGCAAGCTGAAGATCGGCAACTAATGTAGGGAAAAGCTTGATATTACGTAAAACAGCAGCAGGGTGATAGGTGCCCATGTAGGTACAGTTGTTAAGGTTAAACAGTAAGCCGTGTTCCTCGGTCACTTTAAAGGATTTCGAGATTAAACCGCAGGCAGACATACGCCCAAGGCAGATGACAACATCAGGGTTTAGTTGCTCTATTTGTGCAGTAAGGTATGCAGCACATGCATTAAGCTCACAAGTATTAGGGTTGCGGTTTTCAGGTGGGCGACATTTGACACGGTTTGTAATGTAAATATCCTCCCGTGCTACACCGCATATAGCAAGGGCTTTATCCAACAGTTTGCCAGAGCGCCCAACAAATGGCATACCCAGTGCATCCTCAGTGGCACCTGGTGCCTCCCCCACTATCATAATTTTGGCGGTTAGGCTACCTGACCCCACAACTACATTTGTACGGGTAAGGGAAAGTCCGCATTTTTCACAATTTTTAAGCTCAAGTGTTATATTATCCAAAATCTTTTACAGTCCTCCTTATATAATGTTAGGTAGATGAATCGCTGGAGCTCAGCCCAATACTAAGCTCAGTATCCTCATGCCCAGCCGAACGCCCAATAACCTCAAAGGAGTTAGGTGGGGGCTTTGGGGCATCACCCTGTTCGGGCAGTGGGGCATCAGCCATACGTGGTGTTACCATGCCAATTTCACTACTGGGTGTGGTTGCATTCTCCTCCGCTAATGCGTACTTTTGGTTTGGGGCACCAGCAAGGTTGTTTTTCACCAAAAAAGGCGGAAAAGCGATTACAGCAATGGTTATAGCAAATATTGCGGCAATTGTTCGTATATATGGGTGAAAATTTACTTTTTTAGGGGTAGATTCAACCTTTTTAACAAGGTTTTTGTAAAGTAGGCGTTCAGGGGGTGTAATGCTAGACATCATCGATGCAAGCTGTTTTTTTGTGTTATCATCAAAATTATTATCCATCAATACACCACCTTTAAATTAATTGGCAAGCTGCCAAAAGTTAGTTATAGAGCCAATAAACCCAGCTAAAGGGCAACTTCCTGCCTTAGTTTTTTTAATGTTCGGGCAAGTTTGCTGCGTACAGTTGAGTGTGGCAGACCCAAAATCTCCCCAACCTCCGCACTGGTATAGTCCTGGAGCACAGATAGTATGATAATCTGGCGTTCATCGGATTTTAAGCCATTAAGTAGCTCCAAAGTCTGCAAATTTTCAATATTAAAGTCATTTTCCGCAGGGATATGCAGGACAGTATCCAAGCTGGACTGCTGGCGGAAACGTATTATTCCAGCAATTTTGCGTTTGCAACGAATGGAAAGTATCCTGAAAAACCAGCTGGAGAACCGTTCTGGCTCACGCAGGTTCTTAATTCCCTTATAACATTCTAAAAAAGTTTCGCTTACTGCGTCCTCCGCATCGGGCTGGTTACCAAGGGTAAAGAGGGCATAACGGTACAAATTTGGCATTAAGGTGTTGTAAATCTGCTCAAAAGCTTGTTCATTGCCGTTTATAGCGGCATTTACAAGGCTAACATCAATGTTATTCAAATTTATCAACCACCTTTCCATGGCAGTCTACACCATAAGTGCAGCTTTTTGTGCCATAATGTTGCATACTATTGGGGCAAATCGGGGAGAAATTTAAGGTAAAAAACGTGAATTGGGTGCAAATATTGGCTGTTTTAGGTTTATTTTCGCCACAAGATAGCGTTATTAATACATATTATAATATAGATGTGGTGAAAATACAATAGTTGGACAGAGCAGATGTGCCCAAAATGGCGATTTTTGCACTGAAAAAAACCTTCAAATTACCCTTAATTTCATGAAAAAATGGTGGTTTTTAATGAAAATTCTTTGAAATTTTTAATTTATGATTAATAAATATCAGTCAAACAGTTGGTATTAAGCAAGGCATAGTAACGTTTATCTAATTTGTTAGTAATTACTCACCGTAGGCAAAAAGTGCACAAAAGTGAGTATATTGGTACCAAAAGAGTCCAAAGTGGTAGTGTTTAGGGCATAAATGGGGATAAAAACAACCATTTTGGGGTAGTTTGGGACAGCTTTACAACCTATAAGTTAACATAAAGTGTCAACAATGAACTTAAATAGCCAACTTGGATAAATATTGTAAAATGTGGGAATCAAATGGTTGAACTTTAATAATTTATCAATATTAATACAATAAAAAGATTTGGTGACAGGT
>JAGWCC010001646.1:0-17497 GCA_022651775.1 Drusus annulatus
GTTATATTCTAAATATTTGGTTGTCCAATGTATGTGAGTTTAAGGCACAAAGAGCGCATCGTTTATAACTTGTCGCAAATTCTGCGCGCACGAGTCCCTTCCGCATAACGCAGTTAGCGTCGAATTTCGCCTCCACCCGCGCAAATTTTCCCGAATCTCGTAAAGTTTGAGCGCCAGGGGTGCCCCAGACGCGCGGCTTAATTCTCAGCTGACCCTTGAATAGATAAAACAATGAGTAGTGCCGGGTAATGAATAGTATGTGTCCGCAGACAAAGGCGCCCAACGCTCGGCCGCGCTAAATCACAATTACATGGCGGGCGACGTCAGCGCGCACAGCCCTGCAAACACAAATTAGGGGCTGTGTACTTGTGAGTCTTTTCGGCACTAAACAGCGCGCATTGTTTGGGAGATGAGATTCATGATTACCCTCAAAGATTACGTCTTGATCAACGCACCGTTAGGGGTGTTTTTAATAACATATTTGGCCTTAATTTAAACAGTGTTACGGTTATCTCGCCAACTTGTCTCACTTGCCGAAAACAAATTACTCTAAATACATTATTTTATTTTACCCAGGACTATTTACTTACTCTCCAGTTTCTCCAGAGAATAAAATAAGTTCCAATTTTTTGTTCAGGGTAATTTGGCATTTCAAAGTTCACGTTGGAAATTACGCTGAAAAAAAATGCTCTGAATTAAAAAAATAAAAATAGATAGCTGTGATATTTTCATCACATCAGATATCATGGTTAGACAATTGTTTTTGCTTCGTAAATAAAGATTTTTTGTTTATTTTTAAGACAATTAGTTACTACCTGATGCCTGAGTTTCATAACGTGTTTTTCTCAAAGAACACAGATTATTTACTTTGTCGATAAGATGCCATCTGTTTATGGTTTATTGAAATGAATGATTGGTGAAAATGAGTACTCATATGTTTCAATTATAATTTTTTCACACTAAAGTATCAAAATATGTTGTTTACGGTCATCGACTTTGGCTCCACATATTGTTAGTTTAAAAATTGAATCAGCTCTGTTAATCAGGTCTAACTTTCCGGAAAATGATTAACAAGTTAATTCATTTCCAGCTTCAGTAAGGCTTCCTCTTCGCGAAAAGGTATCTAGACAACCAACTAGAAACTCTACATATACTTATTACCAAGAATGCAGCGTTGCCATTTAATTAGATTCATCCAAGCCTTTGAGACGAAACGAAGCGATTAATTTGTTACCAATGATGCCCAATTAACTGGTGAATTAGACGAGCTTGCTTATATGTGCTTTTGATCATTATCTCAAAATTTAAGAAAATAACAATTTTTATCTACGGTATTTGAATAATATATCTGTTTTCCTACCCGGCTTTGAAAGAGATTCTGGATTAAATACAGTTTTTGACGGCTAAGTTAATATGTCAAAGCCCCGCTGGTCACGGATAATAATAAAATTTAAGCTCTTTTTTTTGTTTTGTTTATTTAAATCAATGTCAAAAGACAATAGATCTCTAAGTTTGATTGGTTTTGTTCCTGCTTTAGAGATATTATAAATAGTTACGACATAGGTTCAAACTAATTTTACCATTTCTTTAATGGAAGACTTTTCTTTATTGAACGTGGAAATTTCGCTCTTTTTTTAAAGCTCAAAGCAAATGACTTGGCTTTGACCTAAAAATATTAAAGACAGTTAATAAACATCGAATTGAAATTTTTTGACTTCAGAGCTCATATATTAACAATTATTACCGCTTCAGAAAACAAATTTAGATTATACAGTTGACTTAAAATCATATAAGCCCATTGAATTAGGTAAATTAATTCCAAATAGAATAATAAAGAAATGTTACGCAGGGCATAGAAACACAACAAGGCAATCGAGTTAGATAAATTACTTTCCTCGGCGAGACGCGGCGACAAGCGGCTTAGCAAGCACATGTTTTGGGATAGTTTGCTGGGCTCGCACATTCGTGTTACTATTTCCTTCGCACCTTTACTCGTTTACCTTTGTTATTTATGACGGGATTTTTTCTCATACAAATTGCATGTCGCATGTTGTTGTCGGATTACATATTCCTCGGCGCCGCCCCCATCCGTCCATTGCCACGGCACAGCCTGACGCACAAATCTTATCTGCTAAGTTGTTGGAAAACAAAGGCGAAACCTCAAAATAGGCACAAAAGGGGCAGCCAATGAGAGAGGTTGAAAGTAGACTCGACCTTTAAAGAATAAAATAATTTCTTTGTTGTTAAAGGTAATCATCCTCTCAGCCATTTCAAAAGTTTTATATGACAAAATGAATTATAAACATTTAAAAAATATATATTTTACGGTATTTTTGTTCTTTTACCGAAGCTTGAATATAGAACAGCTGCAGTTTATCTAACAAAATTTTCTAATCGATGACGTTTTATGATCTGACATAAAAAAAATTTTTTCAAGCACTAATTTTATTTTAATATTATCACCAACTGGTACCGCTTAAGTCGAGCTTCAGTGAGGTTATATTAAAACCAACAAAAATATATAGAATTAAGAATTAAGAATTATATACAAAAAAAGAGAGAGAATATAAAATAGATAAATATAATTGTAATGTTGAGATACATTGCAAATTAATGAATGAGAAAACATTTTAAATTAAAAACAAATATGAAATACATATCGTCAAAGAATAAAAAGATTAAAGTGCATTGGGAAATTTTGTAAATTTGACGGGGTATGGACCACTGGAAATAATTTTCCTTACATTTTATGCGTTGTCTTACTCTGTAATTTATAAACTTTATATTTTTTTCTGTTCCTTCATATATTTATACAGAATTTACTGTCTTCCTATTTGTTTATGTGTTTTTGTTAGTTTAATACAATCCTGATGAAACTTGACTACAGCGAGACCGGTAAGTGGTTGAAAACTAGTTATTGCTTCATTTCACACAGTGTCAAATCACAAAGTGATAATTTCCTTCGAAAAAAAAAACATTTAAGGATTTATGATATTCACAGCCGTTTTCCACAAATTTTCCCTGTCTCTGCTCACGGAGGAAAAAGCTTCTTCAATCGGCGGCCACTATCATAAGTCTCACTTTAGACATGCGTTATTGGGAAGTTGAAAAGAAAGAAAAAAAAACAATTTTCAACAAAGCCGTATTCTGACTGTAAGAAAGAAGCTGGATATGTTTTAATACAGTTTCGTAGTTGCGTTGTGTATTAAACATTTTGTTTGTATTTTCAAATATGGGGCAGACAAACGAAATAAAACTACGAGTACGAATACTTTGGACTCTGGTATAATTATAAAGTAATATACAATATAAGTGAAAATTTAAAAAAAACTTTGTATAAGACAAAGATTTATTTTTATTTTTATGACCGACTGGTTTCGCTTAACCTAAGCATCATCAGGGTACAAAATGAAACTAAACAAAAAACACAAAGTGCGGTTATACGAGTATATATACGTGCAGAGGGGAACACAATATAAAATAAAATAAGAGAACAAGCAAAAGAATAACATTTGAAATTATAACAAAGGAACAGAGAGAAAGAGGCAAAACGTCTTATACAAAGTTATTATTTAATTTTCCTTAAATATGTCAAACCACAACGTGGTTGCTTTCTACGAACATATTATATACAATATTTTTATTATTCGAATGCTCAACTTTTGAGACCCCTGCGGTAGGTATAAACATTTGGGAAAAGCCTTCAACGGTCCGACCTAGTCGACACAGGCCGACTACAAAGGAGAAAAAAATACATAGCGACAAGCTGTAAAAGCGGAAATAATCGAGGCCCAGCTATTAAAATACCTGATATCTTTTTTTGTTGTTTTATTCTTTGTTATCTTAAGCTGTTGAAATGCCGGTTTAAAAAAAGGCCTGTTGTTAAATTTAGCCGCGGTTAGCTCGCTCTTTCGGGCTCTCCTTATTCTATACTCCGCCAGGCCGTTTTCTGTTCAGAGTCTACTTGGCGCATGTTTGCAACGTGTTTTGCCGCATCATATTGACTTTGTTACCAGCCGGATATCCGACGCTTGAATTATTAGTGGAATGCTAAAAGCAAGGAAGGTAGGCTGCAGATTAAACGGAAATGTACATTGTTTATTGATTTCATAATTAAACTTAAAGCCTATTTTAACTTATTTACATGGATTATGGCATAGTTGGTAGTTGCGCCACTATCGGATAGAGTGAAGTCTCGGTCACTTATGATTTTCTCTCTTTTTTATTTTCATATTTATGAAAATATTGTTGATATTCTTTCTACATACAATATTACAATGATAGTTAAAACATTAATAAGTTAAATCGAATAGAAAAAAAGTATATATATATATATATATATGTTGATAATATTCAAGAAATACGAGAAAAATATAAATGGCAGTAGGCAAATGTGTTTCGGTAGCGCCCTTGAGGTGATTTTTCACAAAAACGGCGCTATACAAATCGTCCAAATATTATTATTATTAATGGTTAAATGCTTTCATCGTAGATATAATAAAGGTTCTGAGTTTAAGTCTTGGTTGCAACATCTTTTTTTTTTTGTTTGTTTTTTTTTCATAATCATGTTGCTAAAAATATTGTTACCAATTTTAAGCAATATAAATTAAGATAATTTACATGTTCAGTTACAGTTCCATCAGTCTGCCAACAGAGAAGTAATATCATTCAATGCATTGTTAAGTGCAACCAATATTTGTTATTGTTTCTAACTAAAATGAAATCTTTCTCATTTGAAAATCATTGTGGGAGAAATACAGCGGGGGAAACTCGTTTTTAGTTCCTTTGAGAGATTCAGTGACGAAAAGATGCAACTATGAAATGATATTAGCTCTTTTTAATGAATATTGTCGATATGTATAGTTCCATGATAATAGACTTAAAAATTAAATACCACTCACATGCCTGACAATAGATATACACCAAATACAAAATGAGTATATTATTTTATTGAATGTAATTTTTTGTGTAAAAACCTTTAGCGTAAATAAATATGGTGGCATATTTATATATTTTATTAAACACAAACCTGTTTGAAAACAGCGAAAACATTAAAAATGTGAGCTTTGATGTCAAGAAATATTCACAACTCTTCTATCTAAACGCCGTTCCTATCACAAGCAAAACTTTTAAACGTTAATTTAACTGTCGAAAAATAGGACCAGATCTCAAATTGTTGTTTCAATATTAAATCTATAACTTGTTCAAGAAGAATAAAGATATCAAAACTACTTGATAAACCATGACTTTTCAGTTTGTTTTACATGTCGCCATCGGAAAGGCAAAAGGGCTGAAGCGCCATTTTAAGAAGCTTACACCAGAGCACTTTAAAGTTTTTTTTGCTTTTCAATAAAATTCATAAGTCTAAAAAAAAAGTTGTATCAGGTAACTCAACGCTATCAATGAGTTGCCTGAAGTGACAAAAAGCTAAAAAAAAAAAAAAAAAAAACTTGTGTCTAAAGAGTCCCATCTCCCAAATCGTAAATATATTTTAGTTAGCTGAAGGGCCACAAAAGTCGTCAAAAACAAACGATGCAGAAAAAAACCCGATCAAAACTGCATATTTAAGTCATTTTCGACCAATGTGTCGCTTTAGCCCTTTTTTCTTTCCAACGACGGTACATATCTATAAGTACACATTACAAAATTGTATTTAAATAATTAAAACCACCTTCGTTTCTCGTATTCAAAAAAAGTATGTCTAATTCAAGAAGTATCTATATCGGATTAAATTTGAATCCCAACACTTTGCTCCCTGATAATCTTTCAACGAATGCGGAGTAGTCGTAATCAACGTCCTATTAGTCGCTAGTTTATTTGCAAAATGATAATCCGCAAAGACGATTGATATTCCAGCCGCCCTCGCGTCAATCCTCGGAGGTAAACGCCGATCAATATCACTTACTAATCCGCCAACTTGTCGCAACAGTTTCATAATCTATACTTTCCATTAACTGTGCCGTTACCTCGTTACCCTGTTGATGACTTGACTAATTGAGTCAAAAATCCAAGTTGTCGTTAGAACGATCGCGACTTCATTAGTGCGACGCTTCGTATCGGGCACCGCTGGGATTAATGAGGGAGGGGAAATATTAGGGAGAAAAGTTCCTTTTGTATCTACCTTTAAGCTCTTAGCGCCAAGTGGCGGCGCGTTGCGCCTTGCCCGCGGCGCGATGTACGCGGTACAGTCTGGTGTCAGGTGCACGTCAAGCTAAAGGTGCTGAATCAGAACAGTAAGTATTGTCAACTTGCCGAGCTATCACATAAACATGTATTAAACTTTATTAGCATACATGGAAAGTTGGACAAAGCGTCAGGAGAGAAGCAGCTATTAAAGGATGAATTTACGGGGTTTGGTTTGAAGAAATATGCGAGTACCTTCTAAAATAGAATTGCTGTAACATAAAGCCTTATATTATTGAGTTTATACTTAAATATTATACAATAAAATTGGTCATTTATTATTACCAGTGGTTTTCTAAGTTAAAGCAAAGTTGTGTACGTAAAAAGATTCTTCCCTCAAATGATAGGAATAATCCAGGTGCGCTGGTAGTGATTGCTTCTTTCAAACCCTTGTTCTGTCTTGGACAAGGATTTACTCAGAAAACTCAACGCTCATTGGAATACGAAAAGTGATTAAGTTACAAATTGGGTGATTTGCAACTTTATGGTGAAACAAATCTATTCCGTTTCCCAGTGGTACAATTGTTTGATCGGTATTTGAGAATATCAGGTACACGCTTAAGATAAGTTTTATTTTTTAATTTTCACAGAAAAGCGAAGGTTTGTTTTGCTCGCTGCCAAACACGACACCGGCAGCCAAATATTAATTAAAATCGTACAAATCAAAAACCGTTAACAAAATTAATTTACGGCTCCCGTTAATAAGAATAATTCTGACTTGCTATCGAGTTTTTGGATCTTTTCCGAGAAAATTACCCGCCCGTTGAAAAGTTTTACTTCAAAGCGCTCCTTAGCTCCGAGCCAGACTTGGGAGAGATTCTCTTGGCTTCGAATCCCGTTTGAGCAACTTGGCAAGTTCAAGTACCATCACTTTCTTTCGGAATTCTACCCCTGCGGAAGACAAGAACAGAATCTTCAGGCAAGAGTTGTTGTGGATATCGGATTTTTCAGCAAGATTTTTTTTATAATCGCCATTTTATGACTCGCTCTCTTCTTAAGACAACTTCCGCTAAGAAATGGTCGGAAAAAACTTGAATCCATCCAAGATCACACCTACCAACGTTTTGGCATATCTTAAATAAAAATACCTAAATACTTTTAAACCTTTTAAAAAGCTTGTTCTTCACTTTACGGCAGAATAATTTTTCATTTGAAATAAACGATCCTAACTGATACTGCTATCTAGAAAGCATTTACAGAAGCGTTAGCAAATTTAACAAAACTTAATTTAGAAACTAATTCCTTAATACCAGTGCTCTAACTCTTGGAAAATTAATGTCCTCCAGACAACTACATACCTACGTTGAAAGTTAGGTATTGTAATGCCGGCGTGTGCCCAGTGAATGAATAAATCATGCCTCACCTATAAACTAATCGCGGGACGTGGAACACCTCGCGTCTCCACTTTATCTGAAGTTACGCTGAAGAGGGATTGGAGCCAAGAGCCGGGCATTCAAATCAAAGCAGTCGTGTATTTACCTTCCAACCTATTAAAAGGCACACCGTTCTTGGGCTTCCTTGGGTAATCAATATTGCTCTAAAATCAGGGGAAAGAGTTGTTTTCTTTCAATTAAACCAACATTTCCTACAACAATTCTTAATTTTATTTTTTTACTGATGGTTTTACAAAATAATAATACTTGTTCCTATTATATTAGTGCTTCACTTACATTGATTAGAGTAAACACATCTTATTTGTTCTCAAATTTTATCTCTGTAAGTACTTAACGCAATTTAGCTGTTATGGAATGTTAGTACCTAATCAATTATTTACTACCAACAGATAGAAATATAATCTCCATTTAATTTTAGTGAATTACCCAGCAATCTCCTTGATTTTATGGTTTCATCATGTATCTGTTTGCTTAAGACAGTATTTCGAAATATTACTCCATTTCACGTTTTACATAAACGTGAATAGGTAAATTCAGTATTCGTTTGGTCGTAAAACCTTTTCGTAAGTCTAATAATTTCTACCAATATTGAATAGATATTTTATAATATGATACCAGGTTGATAAATGAAACTGACTTTTCAGTCATCGTTGAACTTTGCATAGTGATTATGTTATAAATATTTTCTTAACTGTATGTCTTTAAGGCCGTAAAATATTTAAAAATAAGATAATCATTCAACATAGAAAAATCAATCTCCCAAAAAAGTTTCCTTAAGTTAAAAAGTTTTTAAGGCCAAGAAGAATGGACTGATCGGCAATATCACTTTGTCCCGCGAGTGCTGATGGCTGTAATTATCAGATGCTAATAATAGCGACTCACCGAGCGCCTTTACTTGAGGCTAAATTTGAAATGCCTCGTCATCCCTTGAAACAGGTTATTTTACCTAATTCGTTTTTTTTACTACCACTTAATCCTGCATTGGTGAGCAAAAAACATATTCAATTTTTTTAGACATCACAGAAATACCAGACTACTGCGGGAGCGATAAAAAAGCTTACCAAAAGGTTCATAAGAATATTAATTTATTAATTACTAAGTACCATCCGGGTGCGTCCAAAAAATCAACCTTTTTTTAATCTCTTTTTTTCGTGGAACACTTAAAATATACATTAGCAACAGTATAGTATAGTGTCTTATTTTTAAAGGATAAATTAATATTTTAAATCTGAATTTCATATGCGTTAGCCTAAAAAAATCGCAATTCTTAAAACTGAAAAAATAACGTTTTAAATATTTAAATTCATACAGGTTTTATTGCTTTTGTTGATTCTGATCAAGATAATTAAGAGGAGGAATTTGTAGGTAGTGCATTATACTTGAACTTAAAATTTTCACGTCAGGAGTTGAAATCAGCCTTTTAACTTTTTAACGGCTGACTTTCGAACCTGATACTAACTTAAGTCACTTTCCTCGTTACGTTTTTACAGCATCTGCGTAAATGAGTTAGGTAATGAACTTTCACGCGTAATTGACATTATTTGTTTCACAAGAGCCTTTTCGTCAGAAGTTTTTTTCTCCAGAAAGTAAGAATTGCCTGCGTTTGGATATTTCATGCTTCACATTGATATAATGTTCTCTTTTCCAAGCGATAAACCCCTTTCCAGGAGCCATTCAAAAAAATTAAACCCTCAGAAATCCAGCGCCCCGGCCGTCCGCCGAGAATTGTTCGAACCTCATTGACCGTAATAATTCCGTGAGGTTTAATCGCCGACGCGCCAGGGACCAGGGACCAGGGAACAGGGACTAGGGACCAGGGACCAGGGACCATGGACCCGGGACTCGTGGCTAATTCTCTATGGTCACTTGCCACTCGCCACTCGCCGCCTGCCACTTGTTTCCGTATGTTGCCGCTTTACGGACTGAGACCCATTACATTCATACTTACATTCAAATAAAGTACTTTTAAAGCAGTCAAAATATGTATTATTTTCGATATATTGATTTTAGACATTTTTTATTAAGACGCTCCCTTGCCTTACATTTTACCAGATGGGTGTTGTTTATAAAGTTTGTTTTAATATCAGCTTAAATTAATGCCTTGAAATATTACATTCAATAAAAAAACGGAAAAAAAAATTACAACAATGTTTTTTTTTTAATCTGTGATGTATTTTGAATGTGAGTTCCATTGTTTAACCAAATATACGTGAATAAAAATACTTTTTAATCAAGTTTTATTTATATTTTATCAACGTATATTACATACACAATAATAAGATATAATCTTAATTTGAAAACAACGAAACACTTTTTTTTAAATACTCTGTAATGCCACCAAAGTACGGTTTTTGAAAACTTGCTACAGGGATTGACATGAAGCAGTTGTAAAAAAATAATAGTGATCATGAAAAAAATGATCGTGGAATGTGTTTACATTTTCAATAATGTCATATAGGCTTAAAAACAATTAAAAGTACGCGGTGCTTGAAAAAAGTGATATTAATCAAAATATTTAATGCACTTTTTTATTTGTTGGATAATATTATAAATATAATATACGGTAACCTATACTTACTGGTGTATGAATGTTTTTGAAATAAATCATTTCATGATGGTTGAAAACACATTTTTGGGTGCCAAAATGTAGAATATCCTCATAATTCTGAAAAATAACTCTACCAGGGCTGCGTTGATTCCTGTGAAAATGCGCAATCTCAGGTCTGAAACTAATTGGCGAGCGCCCGCCCCGAACACAAAGGGGCAACCCTTATTTTATATACAAAGCACGAAGGTTCTACACGCATTGTCCGAACCAATTTGAAATATTTAAGCACAAGCAACTAGTACCTACCTACCTTGGAAAATTCAATACAGGCTCTGAGGGTAATGGGTCTCGTAGGACGGGGGCCAATATAACATTTAAGTCATGTACTTTATGGATTGATAAAACTCTTATCCGCATGAATAATCTACCGTCGTTATCATATATAAAAATACATTTAATATGTTTGTTATTTTGAGGTTTTTTTGGATTACAATAATATAATGATCAGGTAGTATTAGAAGAGTATTAAAATGTAAGAAAGTCGTCATTATTGGGTGGGTATTTCAACTGACTTTGTTACCATTATACTGTGTGATATAAGCGCTTCAATGGCTTGTAGTCTGGAACTTGGCGTTGTGAGACTGCAAAAGTAGGATGGGAGTAGAAGTTTGGGCTTAAACCCATACTTTCTGAGTTCACAACCGGAGCTCGCCGCTCTGCCGTGGAGATCGTCGCCATTACTTAGGAAAAACGTTCACTCATTGACTTCGTAATTCCGAGAGCAATGCTTAAAAATTACTTTTCAATACTCTTAGGATCCTTAGAAAAATCGTTCTGGATAGTTTACAGCAATAATGATTCTAGGAGAATGACGGGTTGCTAAAAAACACATCAAAATTAAGAAGGGTTTGAGTCCATATTACTCTTAAATATAGGGATGAACGTGATAATTTCAATTTACGTATTTCGTCAGTCTTTATTAAGTCCGTCCAGTATTGAGGATGGCTTCTTTCGAGTATTCTGTCAAATACTTCCTCAAACACTGGACAAGCAGTCTGGTCATAATAATATCGACAGTCATAAGAATGGTGTTTTTGCGCTCGCGAATGGTTCCCGAGATTCTATTTGTATTTTATGACACCGCCATAAATTTTATATTTGAAAGAACGTCGTGGCTGTGCAGAAAATATTTGTTGGAATTTGTAGACTTGTTAGACTTGTGCAATTTATTCAAATATAATAGAATTCCTATTGGAAATCTTACTTTAGATTACAATTATTTTTAGTTTTTATATAATTCAATTGAATTAAATTTAATATTATTATTATTGAGTTCTGCTATTTTAAGTTTTTTTTATTTATTTTTTTTATTATTTTTGTTTTTAGTTACAGCTGTTTCGGCATTTAAGGCCATTGTCAAACTGAAAATTGTCAAACTTAAAATAGCAGAACTCAATAATAATAATATTAAATTTAATTTAATTGAATTATATAAAAAATAAAATGGAGTTCTACAAATTGAACACAAAAACTATAAATAATTATTTTTTGACTTGGATTCGATGAAGACTACTTTACATCCGTCTAAAATATAATGTAACAGTGTACATCTAATCTACTTCTTCAGAAATTAGATCTAAATAGAAAAGTTCCTTCCTCTCTCTCTGTCCGGTAATCCCCCCCCACCCTTTGCTTCTTTCCTCACAGTATTTCCCATTTGGTCTCTATAGTCCCGTTGGCACCAGGCATTGGAGTGAATCTCTTGTGCGGTGTCACAATAAACAAAACTACTGCCCTCTACTTTAAGGTAAGAAACTGAAAACAAATACGTAATTACCTACTAGTATTCTAATTATACGTAGAATTAAGATACCACATTTAAAATATTTGATTATAAATAACCCATGTAGAAAGTAAAGTAAGCTGTACACATTTGATTTAATTCTGATGGATCTGTAAAAAAAATTCAAACGTGTTTTTTTAATTCTCGTTCTTAGAATAAAACGATACCTACAATTTCAAAACGTTTTTCAGCAATAAAATAAGGGGTAAAGACCAGATTTTATTATTCTGTGCTATGAATTACTTAGCTCCCGAAATATTCATTGGAAAGCATCTAAAATGACAGTCATATATACATTAGAATTAATTAAATTTAACACCCGGGCAGAACACCATTCTAGGCATTCTATAGCAAACTCTACCCAATGCTCTCCTTTTACACCTTACGGTGAGTATTCGTGTTTTCATTCCAACTTTTGCCTTAGGCCGTTATTGGCTCACTCGCCACTCGAGAGTCGGCGGATAGAGACGTTGAATCTGCGCCTATCTTCAACGGGAACTGTTAATTTATTTTGACGAATACTAAGTGATATATTTTTTTTAACATTTTAACTTCAGCCGTTAGCCGTTTTAAAAAGGGTTATTGTATTTTTCTACAATTTAATAGAACATGAGCAAATGCAAATGAATTTGATCTATTTTGAAGTTACCTATACTTTTGGGAACACCCCTTACTGTTTAATTTCTTGGCTGGTGTTTCCCTATCAGAGCTTATTGGTAAGTAAAATAACTAGTACGGCTGTTTAATAATTTTGATCTCATTAATCAATAATGTTGCCATTTATGTGATTTTTAGAAAATATGATTTCAAGCTATTATTATATTTTCCCGATCTAGAAGTAAAAGCCAATCCTTTGCTTTGCGCTCATAACTGAATAGTAAAAAAAAATTACTTTCGGTAATCAACTGCAAACAACGTGAAAGTTTTAGAGGGCCATACACAAAATACAAGGATATTTTTTACGCAACTGCTCTACTTCTCATCAAGCCAATTTAATAAATATTACAAACATGACTATGTTTTCCCAACCCTCGCTGCGTATTATGGAAGTTGTTTCACTTTAATTATATAACTCTCACTATCCTGCTTTTCTTTTTTCTTACTTTCATCTACGTGTACATTATGTTAATGAGTAATAATTGTACGATGTACATTATTTCCTTGTAAATTGTCGTTCTTAGTAGATTTAGCTGCCTCCGGTAAAGCCTGGGGAACTATATCCGGTACGGCGACGTTGTGAGACGGGTTGAAGGCGCCGTAGGAAGGGATTTGTTAATGTAGGTCTTGAAGAAGCCCGGATTAAATAAAGTATGAAAAACGAATCCCGGTTTTTGTGGAAAATAATTTTTGTTTTTACCTTTTTTTACACAAAATGATATGTAACAGAGAAAGCTTCTGAATTTTATGCAACAAAGTACCTACCTGCATACATATCAATTTTATATGTGTAACTAACTTAATATATTTTTTAAATAACTAATAAAACATTAAAGGTAATGGATTTGTAATTTTAAACCTTTTCTGATTTTATCTCAAAGTATTTTAGTTTATTATTATTTCAAACGTACTTTTGTTTTAAAATCACACATTTTCATAGATTAATTTTGGTTTTAAAAAATCATAACTTATTATTATTATTTGACAATTATTGTTTTTTAATAAAATGGAATAGTTCCTAAGAAAACATAAAAAAACATCGTATTTTATTATCCCCTATATAAGGTTATAAACAAAAATTTAAATGAAGAAGCTTGAAACGTGCTTTTGAATTATGTTCGGCCATCGAGGTAGCATAGTGAAGTAATTTTCAATTCTAACCAAAATGTTATTTCACGCCGTTGCTAATGCCGCTAAATTCCTAAAAGGTCATATTTCGGTCTTTGAACTGACCCAATTATTTTTCACAGAGCATGGGGCTACAGAGAGTTACAGATTACAAATAATTGACTACGACACCTGCCTATACAGTGATAAATCCCAACAAAATGTTTATAACTTCTTGGTGTTCTGTTTCCTTTTCAACATGTACTGATTTAAACTAGATGCAAAATGTAGAAGTCAGAATAGTGATTATCCACAACAATTTATCACCTCTTCTAGTAGAAATCAAAAATAAAATTATAAGGGCAGTCAAAATTATCAACTAGTTACAGCGAAATCAGTCTTATAGGTGCAAAGGGTTGTACTTAACAAGCAAGGCGTATCACGTAAGATATATGTTTATTAATGTCAAATTGTGTAATAATTAATAAATCTATTATTTTAAATTCAGCAAGTATTCCGATTTAACGGTATGTTTCTTTCTTAAAGATTTTTTTACTGGTACACTTTTTCATTGTAAAACACATGGCGCAAATAGATAAATGTATTAAACAAATGTTATTTTATCAAACTAAGATAAGTTACTTTTGATAAAGTCTAAAGCCTAGTGCTAAGAGCAAATAATCATCAAAAAATTGTTTGATCTTTTATAAAGTTCACGAAAACATATGAATTTTCAATTCACAAAAAATGTCATACTCCTAACATGACACGACAGAAAGACATACAAGTTGTCTAATGTTGATATTTGAAATATCTTATTTTTACTGTTATGGCAGTAAATGGTGACATAAGTTTTTTCCTTTTTAGACTTGGTATTTTAGCATTAAGCCACAGAAACACACTTAAGTTCAAAAAAGTTTATTTTATCGGGGAAAAAATGGTAGCTGAACTTTTGACGTAATACTTTGAGACAGATTGTGAAAATCAAATGGAACAAATTCGTACGAACGATAAGAAAATAAGAATGCTGATTTTTAGTTCAAACTTTGAGTTGTTTTAAGATATATGCCATGAAAGTTTAAAGCAGAAATTTATTTTATTGTTCCTGTTTAGTGGTATTCTTGGTTCGAGAAAAAATCTATATAAACTGTGAATTTTCATCAAAGATTTCAAAATCTTTCAAATATGTAGTTAAATTAGCAAAATATTCTTATTTATTATTGCTTATAAAATATTCACATAAATTATTTTTTCTTGCTAACATGTATTTATTAATAAAGACTAAAACTAATATGTATATAACGGTGTAGAACAGCGATCAAATTAATATGTACGAAAATGTTAGTGGTTTTACGTAGGAACAAAATCGGGAAAAAATGAAACATAAATTAATCCTTTTTTTATATCCTACAAAATAAAAACGATAAAAACGGAAGACCTAATGTATTACTAGGGTAAAAAAATGAGGGCGATACATCATTTTTTGGCCAAGCCCGGGGGTGGGAAAGCAAAAAAATATATAAATACCTCCGTGAGCGAGATATGAAAAAAAATCCATCAGATTATTTCTAGCAAACTTGCTGTCTGTTCTAGTAAAAAGTGTTTCAACTTCACATTACGGATCTGTTCTCGTTGACAACAATATAATAACCGGACGATTTTGGAAATATTAATTTAAAGCTGATATTATATTCGAACACAAACTATTTAAATTATGACACGAATTTAAAAAATATTATTAAATGAAGGTTGGTGTGTTTCAAGCTTTCGTTGCATTCGACGTTGTTATAATTTCATAAAAGGCGCCATTTAGCTTTTTTCACATTTAAACGGTCTCTATTGGTTCGTTTCAGGTTTTGAACATATTTGATTAGCTGAAAAGCATAACGGTCATGTTATTATGCTTGTCAGCTATTCACGATTTGTTCAAAAGTTAAAATGGGCCTAGAATTGAAGTTTAACGGGGACCACAAATATTATAACGATGTCAAATGTGACGAAAATTTTAATAACCTCTACCTTAGTTTTGTACACTTTTAAAAATGCCTTAAAATTTAAAAATAAAACGATTACATCGCCTTCACCAACTCCATTTTAATTAATTCAAATGCTGACTACTCCCATAGTTTCGCCAAAGCATTGGTATAATAACTATGTACAATATGGATTACAATAGCTTATATACTTATATAACAGAATGAGAAAAAATGCAGAGTGAAAACATCAGAATCAGGAGGGAAATGGGGTCGCTAATGGAATGGTGAGGGAGGGATCTTTATCGACTGATAATTTAGGGCTTTTAGTAGGTATAGAGAAGTAATTGTAATATTTTTTTAAATTTTAATGTTACACACAAATTGTTTGCTTTTTATAAAAAAAGTTTATGTTTTACTTTGTACGCTTGAGATATCAGCTGTTATCTTAGTGTATAATTAAACGTTTAAATATAGCTAAGCTTTAAATAATGCCCAGAATTTTTTCATTACGTCAATAGTAAAATAATTTTTCGTAGTGGTAAATTTACGCAACTTGGCTATATTATTAATCACGTGACTAGTACGAGTGAAGTTCCGTAGGGTTATTCCAAGCTGCAGACTGCAGGGAAAAGATTGCCCTGATGATAGCCAACCTTCCACAGAAGAGAGCACCAGAAGAAGAATTTGAATATTCCATGCCGTTAAAAAAATTACCCGAACAATTGAAAAAAGCGAACAAAATATTATCTAACCTTTAAAAATTGAAATTACCTTTGTAGAAAATACCTACTCAAAATGTTAACCCAACGCGTGTTCGCAAAATGTTAATACTGATAGTCGACCCACTTTTTCAATGTGAGGAAAGTGTTCTCGTGTTATTGCATATGTGTGAAAAATGACTCCTTCGGAAAAGTTAGTTAATTTGGAGCTCCTGTAGTGCGGAGATAACAGAACCTCTTGTGATATTTATTCGGTATCACGCTTCTACTTTGCATTGCTTTTCGCTTGCGTGAGTCGTCTGCTTTATCAAATTTTTATTTTTTTCCACATTTTTAATACTTGTTAAGGCTTAAGTAGTAAGGTACCTAAGAATATATTAGGCAAAAAATATATTTAACAATAAAGAAGAAAATCTATACCAACGCAACTTTTTTCAGCCGGAAAAATAAATTCCATCTTGAGCTCTCGAACTTTAAAATAACAGTGTTTAATAAATGGGCAACTTTGATAGTTCTATTTAAATTTAATGAAAAAGAAAACACTATTGCCACACCGCATAGTAAAACTTTATTAGGGATCAAAGTTCGTGATTTCATTTTTTGTTAACAAACTAAAAAATACGCCCAGCCATATGGAAACCACTGCTAAAATTATATTGCGATGTATATTTTAAGTTTAATTAAATACTGTTTCTGAGAGTATAGAAGATCTACAGTTCCTCGTATCTAGAATGAAACAAGTATGTATGCAGAATGAGTTAATGATGAATGTAAGTAAGTCCAATGTCATGGTGTTTGAAAGAGAGAGTAAGAGAACAGCGTACAATATAGTTGTGAATGATGAATACTTGGAGCAAGTGGATGAGTTTTTGTATTTAGGAAGTATTTTTACGACAAGATATTGAAAAAGGGAACGAAACTTCATTAATGGAGGACGAACGCCGTTGGCACAAAAAAAAAAGTCTAAAAAAAAAAAGGGCCCAAAAAAAAGGGCTGGCAAAGGGTTTTTCAACAAAAATTTAAAAAGAAAAATTTTCCTTTTAAAAAAACCAAAAATCCTGATGGGAAGA
>JAGWCC010001647.1:0-34546 GCA_022651775.1 Drusus annulatus
GCTTCAATAGCACGATTTAAATTATTTGTAATATCCATTTTTTTCAATAGTTCGTCATATTGGGAACTAATGAATTCTATGCTTTTTGTAGTTTCCATAGTCACGGATTCAATTTTTAAAAATATATCTTTTTTTAAGTTTTCAAATTTTGTCCGTGTTTATTTTTTCGTCAGAATTTGTTTGGTTTTTGCTTCGAGTGCTGGATATCTCTCATTCAAATTGTTCAGAATTGACCCTTACAAGTTAAGACTTGTGAGGGTACTAAGTATGCTAGAATTGATTACTGAAGCGGTCACTAGATGTATTCTGGCTACTCGTTTAATTTGACACTTGACGTTTGGGGTTATGTTATTTTTAGAAAACTTATTTGCACACTAAATCACTTTATTTTAAGTATCAAGTATTGTTTTTTTGTTATTTTAAGCGTAGCGCTCCTACGGGCACTTGGCTTGAAATCACTTTTACCTACTTTGCAGACAGTTTATAAAGAGCCCGGAACTTTCAGATTGTATACATTAAATAATTAATATGAACCATAGACTTTTTGAACAAATACTTCAATGGAAGTTACATTAGAAAGAACTACTTCAATTTGCAGCAGTTCAGTTGTAAAGTTGAACTTCACAGCCGATAAAGAAGTACTTCATTTCAAATATCTACCGAATAGTACGTGTTTTTCGTCGAGGAACCAGTTCCAGTTTTTTTCACTTCCAAATCCCTACCGACTAGGACGTGTTCTTTTCGACGAGGAACCGGTTCCAAAATAACTGAACAAATAACCGGATAAATTCAAATCTGTTTTTTGTGAGTTTGACTTCAATTGAATGTTCACTGCGAAGGGTTCATTTTAAAGAACTAGCAATTCGTGAATCATTCATAAAATATTGAAGTTTTTCCCAACGCAAGAAGGTAGAGATTTCAAAACGAAAAGAACTGGAACCAGCTCCTTGCTAAAATAAAAAGTACTAGTCGGTAGAGATTTGAAATTGAAAAAAACTGGAACTGGTTCCTCGTGAAAACAAAGAGGTTTTAAAACAAAGGGAACTCCCAAAAAACACATTCCTTTGGATCGAAGTACTTTGAAGTTGAACTTCAAGTACAGTACTTGAAATGAAGTAGTTTTTTGTAATCTAACTTCCATTGAAGTATTTGTTCAATGAACAATGAACGAAGTAGTAACTGCTGCCAAAAGAAGTAGTTCTTTCGAAACGGTCACAACGCTAATCTCAATGATAATATTCTAGATAAGTACTATTTATAAACACACATTTTAAAACTTTTACTTGTCGCTGTATCCATAAATCTTAACCCTAAAAAAAATTAAATTTTCCATCGATAGGTTTGCATGGTGTTTCTAATTATATTCCATCTAGCACCTTGAAATAGACGGTCCTCCGAGGTAACTTGGAAATTCAAAATAAGTGTGATCCTCGCGGATTCGAAAAAAGACTGCCTATTCGAATAAGGCTTTTGACTCCTAGGCCCCGGACAGGTCATTGAAATTCACTTTCTGCGCAATAAAGAAAATCGGTTTTTAAAAGAAAACTAACCTTGAAGGAACATACTAACGAACTATTGTCCAATTACAAAAATAATACACGAAATGGGAAAAACAGCAACACAGAAAGAATAGCACATACATCATATTTTAATGAAGAAATTATTAAAATATACATTTGATGGAACATTCAGGTCAAAGCCTGAACAAGGTGTTGTTAGTCATAAAGAATGACAAAAATAATTTAGACTGCTACCAAAAATTTCAAGACCATGGCTTGAGTTAACAAGTCTCGACATTCTCGACAGTGGAGAGTGATACCCGTAATTAGTAGAGTGATGATTGAGGAATAGCAATTCATTGGATCTGAGTTTACGGCAAGGTATGTTGAACTGGACGAGTTGCTATAAAGAAGGTGAGTCAAAAATACAATTAATAATTTTGAAAATGCAATTAAATCAAAGCCTTTCCTACGCTTTTCTGATAAAGAATTTTTGATGTTGGTTAAAATCGTCTCTTTTTTGCCCTAATCTCCATGCAATTCCGCGTAAGAAGCTGTGTTGTACGGAAAATTTAACTTGCGGTAATTTCACCCGAAGTGAGATGAATTTGACCTTACTTTGAGCACACAGCCACGCCCACGGCACCTTTCCATCGGTTTATCTCTTCAGTGTCTAAGAAGATGGTCAGTGTCATCTTAATAAACTGATGTATGTTTTTGAGGTTAAGCGTAAAGTTGATGTCTGAGGCCGTCTCGCGTGTGATGAGATTCCAAGGTAAAAAAAAAACAACTAACCAATTAGTAAATAATTTTTAGCGTGACGTACCCGCTACAATAAAAAAAACATAGATTGACCTCGAGAGCAACATCACACGCAGTACGGGTTGATCACCAAGGTCAAAGGTCAAGAGATAACAAATGGCGCCTGACGCAGATAAAATTTTCGGTGCCCCTTGTCTGAAAACACAAATTTAAACACGATTTTTTCCGAAAAAACATTTTCATTACGTCTGACGTACGTATCTTCGCTATTTTCCACGTGAATCCATAAGAATCACTTTTAAATAATATTCGATCCACTGTTAACCACTTGTTTTTGGCAAGTTTCCCCTCTGAAAGTATCTAAGAAAAAACTATGATTTACAAGTAGCTCGATCTTTCAGATGCATTCTTTCTAAAAACTCCACATTTATGTCGGTATGTAACAATACTACGTTGCTTTAATTATTATTATTGTATAAATTTGATCCACCTTTAACCACTTGTTTTTGGCAAGTTTCCCCTCTGAAATTATCCAAGAATAAACTATGATTTACAAGTAGCTCGATCTTTCAGATGCATTCTTTCTAAAAACTCCACATTTATGTCGGTATGTAACAATAACTACGTTGCTCCAATTATTATTACTATATAAATTTGATCCACTGTTAACCACTTGTTTTTGGCAAGTTTCCCCTCTGAATGTATCCAAGAATAAACTATGATTTACAAGTAGCTCGATCTTTCAGATGCATTCTTTCTAAAAACTTCACATTTATGTCGGTATGTAACAATATTTACGTTGCTTCAATTTTTTTTTAAATCTTGTGCATTCTGGTAGGGTGAGACAGCACTATAAATTTAAATAGCGCTGTCTCATTATTTCATTGAACTAAATTCGCGCCAATTTCTTTCTCATTTGAACTGCTTGTTTCCGAACTTTTGTATTTCTTTTTGACACACGGTTTCAAGTATCAGACGAATGAAGTAAACTTTGGGTATTATGTTATGAGTGATGACCGACTGTCAGACGAAAAAAAAACCTGAAATACCAATTGTTCAGAAAATACCACTTTAAGTCGGAGGAGTCGGAAATAAGAAGTTGTTTTCTCAGGCTCTATGGGACTGAACTAAGTGAACTTAAAGAATTATGTTATGAATGATTACCTTAAGACGATTAAATTAAAATTTCAGAAAAAGTAACTATTGTTAAAAAATACCACTTTACGGGCGAAATGCGACCCCTGGCGTGGGGAATTAGATGGCGTTTTTTTAATTCTCTATGGGACCGAATGAAGAGAACTTAATTCATGATACTACCGAAAATGACCTTTGGACGATTAAACGAAGAAATCGTCAAAAAGAAACATTTGTTAAAAAAATAGGACTAAATGTTTCTATTTCCTTACCTTTTATAAATTGTATCAGAATGCAAAAATAATATTTACGTTGCTTTAAATACGTTTTAAATTCGTGTGAAAAAAATCTTCAAGTTGGCTAAAAGAAAGCGACAGAATTTATTTTATTTTATATTATTATATTAGAAGGTGCTGGGCGTGTAACAAAGCACTGTACTTAGGTACTTTCAGGGCCTTGGCAATTCGCCGCCTGGAGCGGACTGCTCCAATCGCGCCTGCACAGGACCCCACATGATTATTGGGTTACTCGTAGTAAAAATGGACTGGTTTCCGCCTGCCTTCAATGAGCAATATATAATATAATATAATTAAGCATGAGTTAATGATGAATGTAAGTAAGTCCAAAGTCACGGTGTTTGAAAGAGAGAGTACGAGAACCGCGTACAATATAGTTGTAAATGATGAATACTTGGGGCAAGTGGATGAGTTTGAATACATAAACCTCAGAGAAATAATATACACGAGTGAGCGCTTCTGTAGTCAGTATTAATGATTTTTGCCTGACTCGGACGTGGGGAGTACTAGGACTAGGGTATTTATACATTCATTCATAGCGAATGTCGACACAATGTTTATGTTTATTTGTATAACCTATTTTTCACAGTATTGTTAAAAACAAAAATATAGAATATAACCTAAAAAACCGTTGAGTTATGTCCAGTTATGTCGCATTCTAAAACGTGTGGGTGGAGTTGCCGGAGACGCGGGAGACGGAGAACATTCTTACATACCTAAAAGCGGTGTGATATTTTGCGATTTTTTTGTTGTCTCTTTCTCTCTCATGGCGTACGACGTAAAAACCCGGAGAAAAAGATTTAACCTAAATTTATCTTAGATTTTTTCTTTGTATAGGTTGGGTAAAAAGAATTAGCTCTCTCACCATATATTGTTACTCCCAGAGACAAACTCATTCAGTTGCGAGGTATGTTCCAGATCAGGGGTGGCCAAAGCGTCGACCACATAACTGAAGCTGCGTACAGACGAAATACGCAGGCGAACACGCGCTCGTGAACGGAGATCGCCAATTCCCAGCGAACCTGCGTTTGCTATCGCTTATTCGTCCACACTGGTTAGCCATTATTTGCGCGCATGCATTTGCTAGTGTTTCGGAAAAAAACCCGAAGGGCTGACATAGAGTAACCTAGAGACCTAACTTTGCGAAATGCTGTAGCAACTTCATGACCAAGATTGACCACAGGAGGTATGGCCTATAAACTACCAGCCAATGGGAGACGAAGAAAACCGTAAAGATAAACATTATTCCGTCTTTACCTGTTCGCGAACAATTTTGCGTTGGTATCATGAGAAAGAAAGAGACATTTGACGGCCTCCATGGTCGAGTGGTAAGACGCTCGACTGCGAATCCAAAGGTCGCGGGTTCAAACCCGGCGTGCGCCAATAACTTTTATTTAATTAAAATGTGTCATAATACATTTAATTCTTATAAAAATAATAAAAAGTATATTTGCAGCACGTTCCAGAGTGGTAGATACTATATAAGTATCGCCCTGGTGAAAGACCACCATTCAGAATCGAAACGTTGCTTGAAATGGTTTTAGCCGTGTTTGGTGACCAGATCTGAATAGCCAGGTACTTCCCAACCTTCCTCTTCCCAATCTCCTTCTCCTCCCCACTACCTTCAGCCTCACAACATACCCTATTTGGGGATGCCATAGTCTCACTGGCTCTAGATGGTTGGGAGCAGTTGAGACTCTTGTGCGGTATTCATATAAAAAATAAATAAAAAACATGGATACGTTCAGATGTTGTGCTAATCAGGGAATCCTCATTCTTACAAATTTACGTGAGAATCCCGTATATCTCTCTTAGTAAAACATTAAAAATGCATTAAAACTCATTAAAAACGAAAGTTTATTATATCGAAACGAATAGTGCAAAGATCGATTACATATTGGTGTAAGTTACTAGTTTTTTGTAGGTAAGTATGTTGAATATTTGAGATCAAACTAAAAAAGACGAATTCTTTGATACACACCTATGAAAACTGATTTTTTTTGTCCTTTTGTACTTCGGTTGAAGCATCCATCGACTGCACATATAGCCATATAGTTTTTTTGAAGATTGCACTAAATTCACTTCAGTTATGATGTTTTTACGCACATTTTACTGTCGGCTTGACTGACGTAAGTGATAAGTGTGAAGTTCGTCGACATCAAGAACTGATTACACGGCGTTCAGCCCGCCCCAAATCGTATATTTTTTACAGCAATCGTTTGTCTCCTTTTCTCATACGTTTATAGAACCGAGCATAAAGAGAGAGCTGTATTTTACGAGTATGTCAACGATTTGACTCATATTAGGACGGTCTCTCCATATTGTTATTCTAAGGGTGATGACAACCAAGTACTAACAACTGTCATAAATGTCCGATCACCCCAAAAATGTCCCACAAGCGTGGCGTCTCTCTACAAAGGTCTATTAATGAAAGCAATTTGTCACTTGACCACTCCATATTTTTAAATCTTGCTTTGCCAGTAAAAAAATAGCGCATAGATATTAAGATATTATTTATTTGTGTTGAGAAATCGTTAATGTCTATTATTAAAACAGCAGGATATTGAATAGGAATTGGCAATATCTACGTCTATTTGAAATTTAATCTTATTTTCGGCTTTAAATGACTACTTTTCTCATGATCACTTAACACAAACGATGTTAGTAGACCGACGCCGATAATTGAAAAAGCAGGTCACCCGTAGAGATCAAAGGTTTGGCCACCCCTGTTCTAGAGAAACGGAAAGGCTGATAAGGATATTGTAAGAAGGGGGAATGCAGGAAACTGAACTCTGTTGGCGCCTTGGAGTAACAATATATGGAGGGAGAGCTAATTATTTTTACTCAACATTTTAAAACTTGCGATAAATCACTTTTTTACGCAATGAGAGAGAAAGAGACAACAAATATAATACACCGCTTCTATGTATTGTCACGATGATCTTGGGCTCCTGGGTCACCGCGGGACTCTGCCCACATTTTTTTTATTATGCCAGTAAACTTGACACAACAAGGTTATTTGCTATATTTTTGTTGATATCAATACTGTGAAAAAGTGGTTATACGAATAAATAAAAACATTATGTCGATATGTGATATGAATGGATGTATAAATACCCTAGCCTTAGTCTTAGCCACGCCCAGGTCCGCCGAGTCCGGTAAAAATGATCAAAAGTTGACTACACTGCCTTGGATACCACTCTATATACTCTAAGGTTGGCACTAGTAAAACTAATTAAGTGAACTGAATGCAGTGGAAATGACATGCCTGAGGCGTATGTGCGGTAAAACCACGTACGACGGTGTTAAAAATGTGGATATCCGCAACTGATGTAAGCGTAGCGATTAGGATTAAAAAAGGGGAGCTTAGATGGTTTGTGTTTGGGCATGTAGAGCGGGCGGATGAAGAAAGGAGTGTGAGAAGAATGTATGACCCAAAAGTGAATGGACGAAGGAGTCAGGACATGGCACGAACAAGCGAATCAAATACTTAAGTCGTGAAGAGTCAGAATAACGGAAGAGTATGAATGAGACGATGTATGAATTTGAATGAATCAAGGGGTGTGCGCCAAGGCAGAGTTGCGTGGCGGTACATCCTCTCTGCCTGCCCCTGTAGGGAAACGGCGTGATGGTTGGTTAGTTAATGAGTTTAAAGTTGATAGATAAAATTATGAATAAATGACACACGAGTATATCACTCTTGCCCCACTATGCCCCATAACAGTGACAAAATCGGCGCTATCTGTTTCCGTCAAATGTTACGTTGGTTTGTTATTCATATTTTGCGTCACTAGTTGTTGATCTTCGTGTGACCATGGACAAGTCTCTGGGGATTATCTTAGCATTATTCCTGTGCTTCGGTGAGTACGAGTCAATGTTTTAACCGTAGCAGGTGTCCAACGCGTTTAGTGATTTTACTAGAACATTGTCCAGAGAAGCGAAGCTAGCAGTCCACAATGGAGTGCGTATACCAGCCCTGGCGTATGGCAGCGAGGCGTGGAGCTGGCAGAGGAAGGATGAAAGTAGACTGAATGCAGTGGAAATGAGATCCAACTAAATTGGAAAGGATCTGCAACTCTGGATATGACCTCATCATGGTATCCCGTCGGATGTCGAATTCTAGCATTGAAGTACATTGGAGTAAGATATTGGCCCCATCAGTCTTAACGCTGCCAGGATGGACTCCCTCTTGATGGCCTTCTGTAGACATGAAACCTAATATCCTCCATTAATATTTTTTACATTTATTATTTTTATTTTTTTCTACGATTTTGTTATTTTTTTAAATTGATATTTTTTATTATTTTTTTCTCATCTTTATTATTGTGTATATATTTACTACACCTTTATTTTATGCATTAATATCAATTATGGAAGGTTTTGCATTGCACTACTCCTTCATACCTTCTGGAATAAAAACTTTATTTTTTTACTATTAATTTTATTAAGAGGACACACTATCCTAAAATAAATCGGCGAGGGGCGTTTCCATTGAAAATGCGCGAAGGCCTACGAATGGAACAAATTCATTTGCATTCGTTCTTTAAATGGCGAATTAAAAATTAAACATAAGATTTCACTTACAATCCGTTAAAATAAGTTATTAAATCACCGTGACATTGGGCGCAGCGTACACGTCTGTACCGGGCGGCTAACGAGCGGCGAATGATGCAAAAGGGCATTGCGCAAGGTCGAAAGCGCGGACGGCAATACTAATGTTTGCCGCACGGTAGAATGGGTATAAGGTTGAGTTTGCTGTAGCAGCTTCAGAAAATCAAACGTTTGAGGTTTAATTCTGATGAAAACTTTACTATAATATTAAATGTTTTCCGAGGGAAATGTATCGGAGTTCACTTATTCATAACATGGAAAAATAAACGTTTTAGTATTTAATATAGACATATTTTTGTTAAATTTTTCGTATTAAAAATAAATAAATTTGAAGAATACAAAATTGTGAAAAAACCATTGTTGTAAATCCGAAACAAATCCTCCCTCCGGAGTATTTTTTCCGGATTTTTTAAATTTAGACATATTCGTCAAATACAATAATTTGACGCAATTGGAAAAGCCCCGTAATTTTGGGAACTCCCAGGGCTATCAGGATGACTATATTTTGATTATTATTTTGCAAAGAGCCATTCCGTTGATAAGATCACTGCCTGTATTATAAATTCTGTTGTATACTTACTCACTTCATTTCGTTTTTATTTATTTTTCTCTTATCATATCGTCGCCGTATGTACGCGCCAGATAACATGTCGTCGCCGGAAAGGCAAAAGGTCTGAAGCGCCATTTTTGGAAGTTTACACCAGAGCACTGTTTTACAATAAATTAATAAGCTTTCAGTACCTGATTGTATTTTAATACAAAAAGTTAACTCAATGCTCTCATTGAGTTACCTGAAGCGAGAAAAAGCTAAAAAAGTCCCAAACTTGTGTCGACCCCTCTATTAAATGGTAAATATATTTTGGATGGCTGAAGGGCCACAAAAGTCTTCAGAATCAAACGAGAGTCAGAGCACTTGACGCAGAAGAAAAAACGGATCAAAACTACATATTCAACAAATTTTTAACCAAAGCCCTTTTGCCTTTCCAGCGACGGTAGAAATATGTATTTTATGAATTCATTGACAGGTGAACAACTGTTCATATTACATGAACAGATATTGAAAAAACTAGCGCACTCCGGGATTTAAGCCCGCATCATCTGGATCCGAAGCTGAGGACTTAAGAAAAATGTCACAGAGTTTTATTTACTATTCTCGTTAAACCGTTAAAGCCAGTGACATTGTTTTGAAATGCTGCTTTTAAAAATGTTTATAGTTAAAACAACACAAGAGTCCTAACTGCTCCAAATCCTTGGCATTCCTAATAGGGGAAGAGGAAGGTCGGGAAGTACCTGGCGATTCAGATCTAGTCACAAAACAAGGCTAAAGCCATTTCAAGCAACGTTTCGCTTCTGAATAGCGATACTCGGAGTATCTACCACTCTGGTAACACTTGAGAATTGTCAGAACTTGATAAAAGCAACGATGTCGTCTTAGGTCATGAACTCTTGCCGGATAGCCGCTTGACCGATGATTGTTTCTGTTTTTATTTGGTGAACCAGCTGTCTGTGGAATATAATTAACATAGTTATATTCAAAGAAAGTGAACAACAAAGAGGAGTTTTACAAATATTTAATGACAGAGCCATCCGGTTAGCCCTGGCAGCCCCAAAATCAACGTCAGTTTCCCAATCACAACGACATCCGAAAGTTGAAGTTGAGTTTGTAGAGGATGTAGATTACTCATTCAATGCATTACTCATTTCGGGTTATTGAGCCATGATTCACTCGCACCTATCTTATCTCTGCTGTATCTGGGGCTTTGCCTCCGAGAAATGATCTCTGACCTCCAGGTGGTCCAGAACCGAGCTCTTAGAAATCTCCTTGGTCTTCCATGGGACACTCGTGTCAGGGAAATTTATTCAAATACCAGCATCCTTCCAATCAAGATCCTCCCCAAACATGAAATCACAAGCACCATTCTACTCAGTAAACAACGCACACTAACATCAAACCCCTTTATAATCAAGACTTCTACCAACATGGGATAAAATCTTTGGAATATATTGCCTACACAATATATAACTAGCTTTCAGATAAATATAAAAAACCAACTCAACTTAATAAAAAATACCAAAATAAAGTTTTAAAAGAATATTTTTTAAATTGATTTAAAGATGAAAACACCTAATCTCCAAAGCAGTTTTCTTTTCCCGGTAGAGTAAAAATATTCTTATTTACTGCTCTTCAAGGTTTTTATTTAATTTAAAAATATATATTAATAAAATATAAATACCAATTTTTTACCTTTTTTTTAATACTGTATTTCTTATTATGTTATATTGTATTACATTGCTTAAATTATGTTAGTTTGATTACTCTTTATTTTGTATTTTTGTAACTCATGTAGTCATTTAATTTCCCTTGTCCCAGAGGGAGTTTTTATAAGTCATCGGGATTGCTGTTAGGAAGGTATTTAATTATAAATAAATAAAAGATCTAGATCTAGGAGAATCCATCCAAGGGCATCTCGCCCCGTGAAAAAGCTTTCATAAGCAACCTCGAACGATATGACGAATGTGTTCGAACAAAATTTTAGAAACCAAAACAAATCCTCCGCAAGGATCAGCTCCGCAGCATTCACTTTCATTGACCTGTCTAGAGCCTAGGAGTTGAAACGTCTTGTGTAAATTGACGACAACCATTCCCTTTCGAATTCTTCTAGGGATTTTCTGCTCAGTGATGATATGAAATATAATACGATACGAATTCTCCGCCGGTTTTCTGCTAGAAATATTTGCACTTGTTTTCATTACACATGACTGAATCAATGTTTTTATATATTTCAGCCCCGGCCAATACAGACTCCGTGTCGAGGTTAGTAACGATAATTATATATTTATTAATTTAGAGTAATGTAGGAATGCGTAGCGACCGTCAGTTTGTTTCTTATTTTGGATTGATTAGAGTTGCTCTGCTTGAGGACCCCCTTTATCACGCGTTGGTCCGAACTTGCGAGATAAACTATCAAACTTATTCAAATACATATTGCGATAAAGCAAATATTATAATTAAACGGGATTTAGAAACTAAGAGAGAGAAATGAAAATGGATTTCAACCAGTTTAGCAGTTATTTCCTTAGTTGGTTAGTTGACTACCTAATGACCGCCTTCTTGTCCACTTGCAGTTGCCTCCTGCCCGCGCCCCCGGACAGCGGGGGGTACGTGTCCAACGGCGGGGCGGCAGCGCCAGGGGAAGAGGTGCGCCGCCTGAGCGTGCTGGAGTACTCCTGCAGCCCCGGCTTCGCCCCCAGTGAAAATTTCTCAGTTTGTGAAGGAAACAATGTCTGGAACCCGAAACCTACTTGCGCAAGTAAGGACACTTTCCTTCCAGAAGTTAATGTTTCGGCACACTGCTATTAGAGCTATTAAGACCAAAGACTCCGCACGATGTTGGTGTCACACGAAAGACAACAAATATAACAATCATATGGAAAAGAGATTGAATTCTTTGTTACGAATTGCGCCACAGTTTGTCGTAGAGTCGAATAACGTGGTCTGTTTTTCTATATAGTGTGTCGTACTACTATAATATCACACCCTTTTGGAATCACTATCATGTGTGTCCAGTAGCTACTGTATCCCCTCTATAAGTTCATCGTTGAAAACAACACCTTTGATCATTAGTTCCGTCGATGGATCACTTTGTTTATTCAATATCCGAGATTACTGATAATTACCTTGTTTGTGTCGGTAGATGAAACTCTAATGTACTGTCTCTGCATCCTGATCCTAACCTAACCATGTCCCTGTATTCCACTCTCTGTACCCGGTTGTATATTCTTTATCTTAATCTATAAATGTAGTTCTTCACACATTTCTATGCTCTTAGTCTTAGTGCTCTTTGAAACGGTACAGACGTACCTATCATTATTTGTACATCTGTTCTGACGGTGCGGGAAAACACGCCGTGCAAAGAGAAGCCAATTCAATCTATTCTCTTGAAGGGTCGATACACCCGACGGTTGCCCCTTTGGTTGGCGTGACGTGACAGTGGCCGTCACCGAAATAGGAAACTCTGGGATCAAGCCTCTGAGATTCGGCATCTCGGTGAAATCTCTGACCAGCTCCCAAATGGCCCCGGCGGCCCCTCGGCAGTACGTCAATGTCTACACCCATCAGTATGCCTCTTCTTCCCGGAAGCGGAGGAAGGAACAGTCGGAATATTATTGTATTGAAATATAAATGTTTTCTGTTTCTTTCAAATAATATTAAACTCACTGAAAATAAATTGGTGACTTTAAAAAATACCACGAGGGTAATAAATAAACATTTAGATGCTGGTTGTAACAAGAATCATAAACTCGTATTTTGTACGGAACAAATAATTGACGCACTCACTGTCGTTAAAAAAAAGAAGTTGATTATGTTAATTTTTTATCACTATTTTATTATGATAAATTATTAAATCACGTTCATATTTTTATATGACCTTTTTATGATAATTTTCCTCCTTCAATGTATATTTCTAATCATTTTTTTTGTATTAAATTGTAGTTCTCACAACCACCACTCCACAACCAATCAAACTTGAGTAAGAATATTTATTAATTATTAAAATGATGGCTGCTTTTCTCAACCTCAATTCATAAATTTAAACTGATTTAGCAAATAGCAGTCAAATTTGGCCTATAAAATCCACTGATTTCAACACATTGCAACAACATAATTTCAAACAACAGGATGTGGCCATGTCAATTTAAGAATATTGGCGCTATTAGACATATTATACCTTTGTTATACTTTCTGATGGTAACGATAATAAGAAAGTATTAAATGAACGCTTTTAAAATGTAGTTTTCATTCTTCTTCAGCTCCCAATGCGCCTTGCCGAGATACCCAGCCAACGGGAAGTTCACGGTGATGGGCCCTCGCAAAGAACTTGCTGCCGGGGGCATTGTAGACGAGTTCACCTTCATCACCTACTCTTGCCACACAAACTATGACCCTTCCACAGTGGAAGTGTACTCCACTTGCGAGGGGGGCAAATGGGACACGAAACCGCCATCTTGCAGAAGTAAGATTTATTCCAGGCCGTAGGTAGATTACGGCCTAAATTATATTGAAGGGTCACTCTGTGATAAATAGGTCGATAGGTATTATGTTTGTATTCAGGCTGTACTGCAGATTTTGTGAACAGCGTATTGGGTTTTCTTATAAAACATGAGCTCACAATGAATCTGTCTTTTGGTCAGTTTATTTTTGGGCTGCCTGTTCATATAACCTTATTCGTTGGTTTTTCCAAAAAGTAAATATAATCAATCAACTTTGTATCCAGTCTTGGCCCGAAGAACCTTTTGGAATTATTACTTTTGAGACGGCCTGCATAGCTACCGCCATCCCACTGGTCATAGGTCCATTGTTACGGCATAAGTCCAGTTTAGTGGAACAGTGACGCGGTGAAAAATGCAGCAAATCTGGATGTCCACATTTGGACGCCAGAAAGCTCATGAAGATGAAGAATATTGTACTACCTGTATTAAACATTTCAAATTAATTTGCAGAAAGATGTCCGATGGTCGGATCCCTCAGTGTGGACTTCCGGTGCTGGAATTTGGGGTCCGAGATTGAATGCTCCAAGCGTCTGCCTTATAAGGCTGTGGTCACTTCCACTTGCAAGTCCGGCCACCACAGCCCAAACGAGGAACTTGAAGAATCGATGTGCGGCCAAGGCGGGAGGTGGAACAACCCAATTCCAGTTTGTAAAACAGGTAAAGTTATTTTAAATTAGCGTTAAATTTAAAGTGTAACAAATCTCTAAAGTTAGAATTTGAATTTCCAAGCGTATCGATCAGTTATTCGATCTCGAATACATTCTTCTTCTAGCATCGCATTATCTCTTACTAATTAAGGAGATGAATACTATTGGTCAAAATTTACCCCCCCCTTCTGTTCTAAGTTCGCAGATGTGACCCCTGAAAAGAATATTCACAGCGGTAACAGGCCTTGCAGCCTCTTCTGGTAGGACTGACCCAAGAGACTCTTAGTTAACGGTCTGCTTGGTTTTCAGTGAGGCCAGAGAGAAAGTATTCGTCAACACCCTTTTGGTAGGACTGACACAGGTATAGCCTGGTTTTCAGTGAACCAAAGGGTTAGCACAATCGTTTCCCGGTGCCTAACCCGCCTTGCTGCTTCTTTTTCTAGGACTGACACAAGAGACTCTTGGTAAACGATCTGCTTGGTTTTCAGTAAAGCCAGAGTAAGAGAAATCGTTTGAATCCTTTTATTGGGACTGACACAGGTGTATTCTGTTTTTCAGTGAGCCAAAGGGTTAGCACCTGTTGTGGTAGGACTGACACAGGTGTAGCCTGGTTTTCAGTAAACCAAAGAGTAAAAGGAAACCTATAATTTTTGTTTTGGGACGATTGGGATAATAATTGTAAATTGTTCTCAGTGGATCCATACAAGCAAATATACCGAAACTATTGATAGAATAGTGAGGTGGAGCAAACATGTTTTACGTTAATTAAAATGATTATCTTGTTCTATCATAGTTGACTAACTTGCAAATTTAATAACCCGTTACAAAGTGTCGCCCATTGCGAGATCTTATTCATCCACGCATGAAAAAACTATTGTTTACTTCAAAACAAACGTTACAAAAGCTTTAATGGCTATTATTTTAAATATGAAACAGAAAAGATAACGGTCGCGACCGAGACTCGAACTCAGAACCTCTACTTCACAAATCCAGAGGTCACAGGAGGGAGCCCGCCCGAAGAAGGCCAGCTGGCTTTACCGGCCGGGAAGGTGGTGGCGACTTTGGCCGGGATAGGCTAGGAGCTGCTCACCGACTGTTTTGGGAAGGGAGACATCCTGGTCATCATCAGTGGGCAAGCTGTAGACCAAAACTCCCGAGCCGCCGTATTCGCCAGATCCGGTAGCCAGCGACTTTGTTCCGTACCTCTAAGTTCGACAGATATTTTCATCGAATGACGAGACGATCGCATCTATAGACGCCTATTTTGTATAGTGAGATCAACTACTATTCAGAAGGAATACAAATATTATACCATCTCAAGCTTTGAAAGCTGCTCTTATATAGCAAAGAGGAGCGCGTATAAAACTTTCATTTGTTGCAGATTGCGGTTTGGAGAAGGCTTCCGGGGGAGTACACATTGTACACGGTGTCACAGCTAAAAAGGAAACCTTCCCTTGGCACGTGGGGATCTACCGGTGGGACGAAACAGTTAACACCATCGCACAGATTTGCGGAGGGTCCATTATAAGTGTAAATCTTGTCGTCAGTGGTAAGTGTGCGATTTTTTAGAAAATAACGGACATCCACGATGAATCCTTCTGCACGTTAACCTAACACATCTCATCATTATCCAATGCATGCACTTCCCACCGGCTCCAGTCCCTAAATTCCCGCCGTTCTCCTTCAATCCTCCCAACCAGTCCAGCTCCCCCTTGTAGCGATGGCAATATATAATGCAGAAAAATATCTCGTATTTAAAAAAATTCTCATTGACTAAGAATCGACACTTGTTTATCTTTTCAGTTGCGCACTGCTTCTACGACCCAATCCGACAAGTAAAGATGGATGCCAAGTATTATAAGGTGGCCGCCGGGAAGTTCCTCAGGTCTTGGGACAATGATTTGATTGAAAACACCAGAATCATCCAGAAATCAGAAGTTGGTCAAGTTACTTGATATATTGTCTTAGTTAGGGCGGGAAGCGGAAAGGATCGCCGAGGACAGCTAATGAAAACAGGTTGCTGCTTTCTGCTTGAGATCTGCCAACTGAGGGTAGAAAAATACGCTACACGGATTTATATATAAATATATTTTTTTGATTTTTTTTAATTTATGTAAAAAAGCACTTCAAGATGAGGCGACAGTTCTGTTATTAACGTTGAGAATGTGCAGGTCACTGAAATTCATCTTCCCACGACCTACGGCGGAGACGCGCAAAACCAGCAACATGACCTGGCCCTCGTGCAGCTGGCGACTCCCTTCAATCTATCTCAATCCGTCCGGGCCGTTTGCTACAATATTGTCAACTGGAGTTTCGACGGCCTACAAACATTACCAGGAAACATCGGCAAGGTACTGTTCCAACTAATTTATAACAATATGACGTGATGCTAAAGACAGTTTGCACTCCCGAAGAATGAAAGGACAGTTCTTCTCGTGGAACGAAACCCCCGTCCAAAGTGGCCCGGGCTCTTCAGGCGCCGGGGGAGAGGAGTTACCCTTTATGTTATTGTTACTAGACATCATCGTAGTTACGATATACTCCTTATGCTACATGGAAATGTCTCTTTATAGCACATTTACTGACAATATGTACCATATATAAATATACATATATTTTTATTTTTTATTATTTAAATTTAATCCATTGTACAAAAATTTACATTTTTACTTAACACTAACAGTTGTTAAAATATACATTTTTACGGAATACTAACAGTTGTTATAATATTAATTCAGTTTATATAACATGTACAATGTTCTAGTTAATGATAAATACCACCCTAATAAAGAAAATTCTTGCACTTAGGGAGAAATTATATTATTTAATCATTCTAAATGAATGTACTCTCCTCTGCTACACAAGCAAAGGCTTCTAATGGAAGAGTAGTATAAAATTATTAAAAAAAGGTGTAATTATTTTATTTTAAGAATATGTGAAATATATTTTTTTAAAAACATCACGACAGCTTAGGAAAATCTGGATATTTTCAAATTTTTCAGAATTCACAGCCTCGTATCTTTTTGAATTTAGAGGTTACACTTGAAACTCAAAATGGGTGGTAACACCCATACAAACATTCCCACAATTAGTCTTTGAGATATTACCGTGTATGGTGTCGAATCGAGAAAGTCGAAAATTGTGGCTTCGCTTTGCGCATGAGCAGCTCGCGACATCCGGCCGCCATGAATGCCAAAGCGGTAATGGCACAATTCTTATTTATTTTAATTGAAAACGAGATTTATATGACGGCGTTATGTTTACTTTTAATCGAGTTGATGAAATTACTTATTTGAAGAAAACTTATACTTTGCGAGGGCTGCTTATTACTTTTTTAGGTTATTGACGCCACCAGCAGTCAACTGTAGTAATACCATTGCTAATATAATATAATAACAACAATGGACTCATCGTAGCACACACATCGTATCCCCTGCAGGTGGCTGGCTGGGGAACGACAGAGACCGGAAAGCCGTCAGAGGAGCTGAAGACCCTGGACCTGCCAGTCGTCGGCTACGAAGAGTGCCGCACGGAGCTGGCCAAGTACCAGTTCAGCAGGTACCTCACCGCGGATAAGCTGTGCGCTGGACGTCGCAACGGTAAGTGATACACAGCGGGTAACAGAACGCACCTGACAGACCTGAGCATATAAGGAGACAAATAAAACTCAATAAAAAAAGTCTTAGGGTATGATGGGATCTGCCTTTTGTTATTCAAATATGCTCAGGGATATTTGGTTAGAGTCTGTTGGGTAGTCCTGTTAGAAGCTTACTTGTATGCTATCTTATGTATGCCTAGTCAACCATGACAAACCTCCCGGTCTGGAATATAATCCTAAGGCCTAGTTCCGAGAAAATTGTTCTACATATATATATATATATATATATATATATATATATATATATATATATATATATATATATATATATATATATGTAGAACAATTTTCTCGGAACTAGGCCTTAGGATTATATTCCAGACCGGGAGGTTTGTCATGGTTGACTAGGCATACATAAGATAGCATACAAGTAAGCTTCTAACATATACATATATTAATATGTTATGATTAAGGTTTTCATTGGTGTAAGATGTGGAACAATTTTCTCGGTTTACCCGCGTAACGTAGTCCTTAAAAGGACTTTTTAACTCCTGACGTTTCGGACAGATCACACTGACCATCTTCAGAGGCCTTATGTCTTGAGTTTCTGTCTCAAACTGATAGCTTTCGCACGTCTGTTTGGTCCAGAAGCTACATAAAACATAAACATTAATTAAATAGAAATATAGATCATTATTCGTATTTGCTTAAATACATATAAACTTAGTTTTCGTATATTTGTATACAGTTTTAACTTTTGTTTTCTCGTAATCTGCTTCACTAGGCAAGCCTGTGTTGAGGCAGTAATTTTTGCCGATTGTTTTGGTTACTTCAAATTAAATTAATCTATGGTTAATGTTATTTGAAAGTGTGAATTTAATATTCATATAGAAATAGTAACATAAAGTTAGAAAACTTAAAAAAAGTTTATTACGCATTAGTCCACAATTTAATCCACTATGGAATTATCGGATGGGGTGGTGCATATGATAACATTGTTAATCCTGTAAAGGTGGTTCAAAGATTGATTATTAAAGTAATACTAAAAAAGCCATCTATATTCTCAACAGAAACACTTTTCAAAATATTTAAAGTTCCTAAAATAGAGGACATCTATAAGAAACAGTCAATACTTCAAACTATCAAAGACAATCTTTCTCATAATCTAAAAGTAAATTCATCTTTAAGGTATAAATATAACATAAAAATTCCTTTTTTTGCCACTCAACAAATGCATAATAACTATCTTTTCAAGGGGATAAAGAATTTTAATAGCCTTGCCGACGAAATAAAAAAAATAAAAAAATCACTAACTTTCAAAAAAAAACTAAAATCTTTTTTTCTAACAGTTTATTAAACTAGAAAGCAATAACTTGTTTCTATTGGAAACTAATTACCAAGTTGAATTATTAACAATGTAACCTCCAACGACTATTAAAGACACATTTTTCTAAAAATATCCTTTTTTTTTTAAACTTCTACGCCAAGCTCAAGAGCTAGTTCTTTTCTTTGGCGTAGTAATACAAAAAAAAGAAGTTATAAACATATCAAATGTACTATCAACCTTTATATCGCAAAATTACAATATGTATTATGTTTAATATATATATATGCTTTTATTATTTAATCGAATTACTTTTCTTCAATATTGTTTTTTATATATTTAAGTAACTATCCATATTGTGTAACATTGATATAATTTCTATATATTTGTAAACTTTTTTTTTCTTATTTTGTAAATAAATAAAAAAAAAAAGTTTTACATATATGAATAAATAATTATTTGTTCTGTGATTGGTTTATTCAGTGATTTCGAATTAGGGTGAGTGCACCGGTAAATGCTCTGTCTTTGCTATTAATCCAAATTTTTATGTTATGTTTGAAATTATTTAATGTTAGACTTTGTTTTAAATTTTCTGGAAGATTCTTGTCGCAATGTACCTAAAACTCCGTTGACCAGTAAATTTTGGAGTAAATCTTTGTTAGTGTTACGAATAAATCGAGTGTGTGGTCTTTTTTCATAATATTTATGTTTGTTTGTAAAAAGATGGGTGAGAATTGATTTTACATATATTTGTCGAACGTCAAAGACTTTCATTATGTGGTAAATTGAGTTAGAACTTGCAATTAGGGGTAGCTTGAGGATAATTTTTATAATTGTTTTTGTGCTTTTATGACAGGGTCTATGGCAGATGAAGTTCCACCTCCCCAAGCTATGATACCATACTCAATAAAAGATTGACATATCGCAAAGTAAATAATTTTTAAGTGTTTAAAGTCAAGAAAGTTTCTTATGGTTCTAAAAAAGAAAATGGTTTTTCTGATTTTATGTGCAATGTTTTGCGTATCGTATATTTTTGTATATCTTGGATCTTCAGTGGAATCTTAAATTGTTCTGTATTTTACAAGAATTTGATCGCTAGGAAAGAGAGCCGTTAAGATGAAATGGGAAAAGTTTCAACGGAGCTATAAATAATTTGCCTAATTGTGTATTTAACATTGTTTTACTAAATCATTTCTTAATAATGAGTGCTTTATTTCCCTAGGCAGTGCCATGTGCCAGGGCGACGCTGGTGGAGGCCTGGTCTTCCCTTCCACGGACGAGACGGGTGACACCCGCTGGTACCTGCGCGGGGTGGTGAGCAACTGCCCCCTCGATGATACCAGAACCACCTGCCGAGCCAACACCTATACGGCTTTCACCAACATATTTAATATGAGGGACTGGCTAATGAAGACCATTAGAAACGTGACACGATCCGTCAATACTATCGAATAGTCAACTATAAAATGTGACCGTGATAAAAGATGCAGTGGAAGCACACCATCAAGTAAATTGAAAAAGATTTAATTCAAATAAATCTTTTCGTGGGAATTTGCCGTAAAGTGGTTTTCAGATTGTTCAATAATTTATTGCGATTAATATTTTTTATTACGACAGCGGATTGTTAACAATTTGTCAATTTTCACAACGGCGAGTTGTATTTGCAGATTTTTGTTGTTGTTTTCAATTTAAAAAATGCTACTTTTGTCAAATAGCCAGCTCGTTCAAAGTGACTGGGATGGGAGATTTGCTTTAGCTCCTCTATTCCTTTGTCATTTATAGGCAAACCTTTTGCAGATACCTTAGAAAAATGATTATAAATGAACATTACTTTTTAACATAGCGTTTCCGGACCAAACATATTTTTGTTTGTTTTGGTTTAATTTGTGAATTAGTCCTGCAATCATCTTCAGGCGTTATGCACAGTTTTTTTCACGTTCGTGTTGTTAGATATTTTAGGAGCATAGAAGATTCATTTAAACATCAGAAAAATAACAACTTTATAACAATACGCTGAGGAAATGCTGGTGGCTCCCAAGAGCGAACCTGTGTTGACGTCTCTCAAACTTTCGCCACGCTCAACATTGTCATAATTCAAGGATTCTCGTCATTTTGTTTCAGCTTTCGAACAAATTGTGATTCGTCAGAAGCCGAAATGACGAACCTCCCCCTCTCCCCCGAATAGTTAGCGGTAGTAGCTAAGTACCGACCAGTACGTAACAACCTGCCAACACATACATATGCAAATGTCAAATATATACAATTTATTTTCAAATGTACAACTGTCAAATATGCAATGTGAAATAAATAACTGTCAAATTTGGTAGTATCAAATATACAATTTACTGTCAAA
This sequence comes from Drusus annulatus, assembly GCA_022651775.1. NCBI lineage: Eukaryota > Metazoa > Arthropoda > Insecta > Trichoptera > Limnephilidae > Drusus > Drusus annulatus. Next base: position 21,277 of record JAGWCC010001647.1, read on the forward strand.
TATACAATATCGAATATTCAAATGTCAAATATACATCTCTCAAATTAACAACTGTCAAATATGCTAGAATCAAATATACAACTTATTGTCTAATCTCCAACTGTCAAATATGCAATCTTGAATATTCAATGTCAAATATGCAATGTCAAATATACAATTTATTTTCAAATGTACAACTGTCACATATGCAATGTGAAATAAATAACTGTCAAATTTGGTAGTATCAAATAAACAATTTACTGTCAAATATACAATATCGAATATTTAAATGTCGCTCAAATTAACAACTGTCAAATATGCTAGAGTCAAATATACAACTTATTGTCTAATTTCCAACTGTCAAATATGCAATCTTGAATATTCAATGTCAAATATGCAATGTCAAATATACAATTTATTTTCAAGTAAAATTTATTTAAATGTACAATTGTCAAATATGCAATGTCAAATAAACAACAGTCTAATATACAACGGTCAAATTTGCTGGTATCAAATAAACAGTTTACTGTCAAATAAACAACTGTCAAATAAACAACTGTCAAATAAACAACTGTCCGCTATAAACTATAAAAGTTACAACAATGATAATGTTTAAATAAATTTAAAAAATTACAGAAAAATTGAAAAACAATACAATAAAGTTAAAGTTTTATTCATTTAGTTTTTAAGACACGTTAATTAAAGCGAATTAAAAGTATATTTCATTCATAGAAGAAGTTGAATAAAACTATATAATAAATAATACATCATAGAATGTAACTCAAGATGATTAATATAAACAAAAAAAAGAAACACAATACACTGTGTATAAATGAAAATATAGATAAATAATTTATTTATTTATTTATAAATTAACGGACTAAAATCCAATTACAAAAAAAACATACAAAACACGAAATGGGAAAAAGAGCAACAGAGAAAGAACAGCACATACATAATATTGAATTAAGCGATGAAAATAATAGGACAAAATAAATATAAGAGAGAACATTCAAGCCATGGTCTAGTCAAAGTTTTGGTAGAGTCGTAAAGCATGACAAAAATCATTTAGACTGCTACCAAAAATTTCAAGACCATGGCTTGAGTTAACATGTCTTGACATTCTGGACATTGGAGAATTATAATGGCGCTTTTATAATGAAGACATTTTCAATAATTGTTCAATTTCATCATATGAATAATTGCCTCTTTCTCGCCCCAATCTCCATGCAATACCGCGTAAGAAGCGATGTTGTACGGATTCAATATGATGAATATGAACGGTATAGAAAGGGGACCAAATTACACTAGCATATTCTAGATGAGGGCGAACTAATGAGCAGTAAAGGGTTTTTAGAGTCTTTATATTCTTAAAGTCACATGCAATTCTATTGATGAAGCCAAGAAGTTTTAATGATTTATTAGCTACATTATTAATGTGATCACGAAAAGAAAGATTATAGTCTAGAGTGACACCAAGATCTTTTATAGATCTGACGGTAGATAGAGAGACACTATTTAATTTATAATTGAAGAGGATCGGTTTATGAGTTCTATGAAATGACATAATTTTACATTTATCAATGTTTAATTCTAGGCAGTTAGTTTCACACCATTCATTAAATGAATCAATATCACTTTGGAGAAGAATACAGTCATGAAAAGATTTTATTATTTTAAGGATCTTATTGTCATCTGCAAAAAGCCAAAAACGCGAGGAAGAAAATACTTTGGCAATTTCGTTAATAAATATGTTAAAAAGGAGAGGAGCAAGATGGGCACCTTGGGGTACTCCAGACGTTACTTTAATATTAATAGATTCAAAGTTATTAATTTTGACTCTTTGTTGTCTATCATTTAAATAAGATTTGAAGAAAGATAATAAAGGATTTCTAATACCGATAGCATGAAGTTTGGCGATAAGAATTGAGTGATTAACTTTATCAAAGGCTTTAGAAAAGTCAGTGTAGAGAACATCTGCCTGAGAGTTATCTTCCAGAGCGTTAACAATGGTATTAGTGAAGGAAAGTAAACTTGTTGTGGTAGACTTAGCAGATCTAAATCAATGCTGTTCCTCAGTCAGAACATTTTTGAATACGGGGGCAATTTTATTTGTAAATAGACATACACTTTTTTATTTAATATTTTGTCTACCGGTTTGGGAAGTACCCTTCCATCATCAGGACAATATTAAATTAATCTGAAATACAAAATACTGAGATAAATATACATATTTAGGAGTTGGAAGGAGAAGGAGTAATTGAGGAGATTATGGGAATAACCAAGCGGTTAATTGGAAAAATATTTAGGATAGGACTATAAGATAAATTAATTTGATTGTTTAAAATATTGCATTTACTGTTTAATGATTTTATTATTTTATCAAAAGATCCTACAAATAAATTTCAAAACGATGTTAAAAATGCTATAAAAGCATGTAAAACCCAATACTTTAAAGATGATTATCCTAACCAAAATAAGTATTTACAACCTAACCCTAAAGTTCCTAAATTATACGGGTTATTGAAAATACACAAAGACAATAAACCTATTAGACCTGTCGTTTCATCCTGTGATTCCCCAAATTTTAAAATAGCTTCACATATAACAAATGTATTTACTAATCTGAATGTATTTTCCCCAAAATTTACCATTAAGAACTCACTTGAATTAATTAATGCAGTTAAGGACTTGATTATTCCTAAATATGCAAAACTTGTATCCTTTGATGTTATCAATTTGTTTCCTAATGTTTCTACAGATGCTTGCAAAGAAATAATTATAAATATGTTAAATTCCTCTAACCTAGACAAAGATATGATTAATGACCTTTCTCGTTTATTTAATATGTGTCTCAACCAAAACTATTTTTCATATAATAATTATATCTACCAACAAAAAGAAGGTTTACCCATGGGTGCCCCAACCAGCCCATTATTGGCAGATATTTTTATGAATAACCCATTGAGGTATATAAATAGAGTCAACGTTCCTTGCAAATTTTGTGTAAAATATTGTTCTAGCCCGGAAATCGACAGGGGGCGGGGGGAGTGCCGATCTCGACCGACTGTTGCCGAACGCGAACGAACCAGGCATTACCAGATGACATTTGTCCACGTTGGTCAAAATCTGTTAGGGCTGCCGCATTCCATCTTACATAAAAAATACAATTGATAATTATTGCGAAAAAAAAATTTTTTCAGGTGTAATTATTTTTTATTCTTTACTTATATTGATAACAAATATTAATTGTTTTTTAATACCTCACTGTGAGAAGTTCCCGTGTCAAAAAAGATGTAGTACATAAATTATTAAATATAAGGTTATAAAATACCAATTGAATGAAGGTTTACAGAAGATTTAGATAAAAGCTTTGCAGGTTTAATAATATGAATAGAGAAGTGGATAAATAAATGGATAAGTGAGCAAATAATAGAAGAATTATAATTTTTACTGGTATATAGAGATTTAGTAAAAATATATTTAGTAATAATACAAGACAAAACACATGAAACAGGCAACAAAATTACATATTTCTTTTAAGTAACGTCGCCCTTGTTTTGTATGATACATATCTACATCTCTAAAATGAAGAGATCAGATATATGTATTTTTGTTAGGTAATTAACACTCTTCACTGCGATTATTTTGAACAAATTTGATCCAATCTTCACTCTTTTCATGAACTGGGCGGAGAAATCTTAAATGAAATAACTAAAAACAAAAATTAGTTGTGACAAAAATACATCGATTTTTTCTAACTTTACATTTTTCATGCAAATAACGGCGATGTTGGTTAGTTTTTTGTTAAATTAATCTATTTGAAAGTTTATGTTGTGTAAAAATATATTTGGAATTATTTTCAACATTCATTGGTACAAGCAAGGAGATAATGTTAATAATAAATAAAATATAAATGAATTATATTATAAGTTAATAATAAATAAAATATAAATATTTTAATATGTTGCGTTGATTGTGGCAGCCCCGGTTCTGTCTCTTTTACACTACGGTCGGCCGAATGAGCACAACAGAGATAGCTTACGGCAAAAAATGAATTAGTTGATTAACATTAAAAGAGCTGATTGTCGCTAAAATTGATAATGAAAACACTCTAGTTATTGATGAAAAGATCCACCATTGCTTTTTCCATCTTTTCCAGAACGACTTGTGCAGTATCTTAGCGTACATGTAGGCATTTTGCAGTTTCCGCAGGAGATTTACACACGGCAAGCGCTTGTAACCGACTGAAGCCAAGGAAAGCACGGTGATGCCAATTGGCCGCAACTTGGTGGCCCAACTTTTGAACGCTAATGTTTACTCCATTTGTATACCTCAATGGAATAACCTAGAAAATAAGATTTTTAATTGTTCTTCATCACTTTTAGATAATGTTCTTGTTTGGAAAAGGTATGTGGATGATGTTTTTTGTATTTGGACCGGAACAGAGCGGCAACTTAATAAATTCCTTCATTTAATAAATTCTTTCCATAAAAACATACAATTTACTTTGGAAATAGGTAATAATTCATCAATTAATTTCTTAGATTTAACACTATCTTCAATAAATAATAAAATCGAATTTAACATTTATCGTAAACCAACATTCACGGATATCACCATTCATAATACTTCAAATCACCCGGTATCACATAAACATTCAGCCTATCACTCAATGATACACAGGCTAGTACAGATTCCCCTATCACCAATTAATTTCTCAATTGAATTAGAAAAAATTAAACAAATAGCTTTGAATAATGGTTATACCATAGACTTCATAAAAAAAAAATTAAATAAAAAACTTAAACTACTTGCTACTAATACATTTTTATATAAAAGTAATAACAATATTTTAAATAATCCCTTCCAATGGCGTAGAATCTTATATATATCTAACTTCTCTTCACTTAGTACCCGAAATTTGCCTACCCACATTAAACCCGCGTTCTATACAAATAATAGCATAGGTATATTATTGAAAAATGCTAAAGATAGGGATAATAAATTAAGTCATTCTGGCATTTATAAAATTTCTTGTAATAATTGTCCTTCATATTATATAGGTAAGACATCTCGCAGTGTAAACATTAGAATAAGTGAACATCTAAGATGTTTAAAAACAATAATTTTTCAGAGTTCGCCAATCACCTCATTACTACTAATCATGATTTTAATAGGGATACAGGGGTTAAAATTCTTCACCGTTGCAATAAAGGGATAAAATTAGATAACTTAGAAGCACTAGAAATTAGAAAATCATTAAACAGTAAATGCAATATTTTAAACAATCAAATTAATTTATCTTATAGTCATATCCTAAATATTTTTCCAATAAACCGCTCGGTTATTCCCATAATCTCCTCAATTACTCCTTCTCCTTCCAACTCCTAAATATGTATATTTATCTCAGTATTTTGCATTTCAGATTAATTTAATATTGTCCTGATGATGGAAGGGTACTTCCGAAACCGGTAGACAAAATATTAAATAAAAAAGTGGTTAAAAACAAAGTGTATGTGTTCTATTTATAAATATGGCAAGCCACAAAGTTAATGCTTTTTACGAATATAATTTTATTTGTAATGATGGACTCAAATATTTTTGGAATGTGGGATATAATCGAAATTGGTCTGTAGTTTTCAATGTTGGACCTGTTACGAGACTTAAAAATAGACCTAATATATGAAATTTTCCATGAGTCAGGAAATGAGCCAGATGAAATTAATAGGTTAAATAAGATAGAAAGTGGCTTAGATAAGATGTATTTACATTCTTTCAATACAATTTCAGGAATTCCATCAGGGCCAGTACTTTTATTTCTAGATAGATTTTTAAACGAATTAAATACATCTAAAAGTGAGATTTGGCAATTATTCAAGTCAACATTTTCTGTAGTTGTATGAAGGGGTGGTGCACGATTTATTAGAATAAACAGAGGAGAAGTGTTTGGCAAAGAGGTTAGCTATGTCAAGTCCGTTTGTGGCATGAGTTTCATTATAATACATACTTGAAGGGATATCATTTTCAGCCCGCTTTTGGGCTACAAATTGCCAAAATTGTTTTGGGTTTAGTTGTAATTTTGACTCAGTGACTTCTATGAAGGATTTGTAGCACTTAGCTGATTCAACTTTAGACAATTCTCTAAGATTACTAAATTTTTGATAATGCCTTAAGTTGCCTGAATCTTTAAATAATTTGTGAGTTTTATTTTTTTTTCAAATATCAGCTTCTTCAGCTTCATACTGAACCATTTAGGAAACTTAGGTTTGGAGTAGATTCCCCGTGGAACAAATAAATTTACAGCATCCGTTAAACATTTTTTAAATTTAAGTACAGCATCATTAATATTAGAATTGAAAAAGAGAGATGACTAATCAAACTGGGCAAGATATCTATTCTTGCTGACATAGTCGCCATCATTAAATTTGTTGTAATAAGAAACACATGGATTTAAAGAATCAATTTTGAAAAAATTTATAACTTTTAAAGATAGAGATGGATGGTATTTATCGATTGGTAACAATGAGTCCGAAGCTTCATTTACAGAGACACTAGGCATACTTGTAAAAGTCAAATCGAGACACGAACCCAGAGAATTTATTATTGAATTTACTTGGAACATATTCATGTAGGTGAAGAAATTCACAATTGTAGTAGCTTGCAAGGGATGCAATGCAATGTGGCAAGCAAAACACACACGTTACCAGTATATTCATCATTCCAATATCGGTCATGTATGACAAAGATAGACAGACACTCATAGAATATGTGTGTATAAACGAAATAGATCCGAAGTTTGGACCGCGTTCCATACTTGCTTGAAACGACCGTTTAGTACTAAATCGGCTTAAACACCGGTCACACCAAGTAGCGTGATTATTGCTTGCCACTTTGAGAGCGCTACAACGTGTCTATAATATATGTAACGTCATTGGAGATAACTCCATGTCTAATGCTCCGTGATGCGAATCTTCAGGCGTCAGAGGGTCTGTACAGTGGTTTATACAACATTCTGAAATATCTGTCATGATTAAGTCGAGAATTCGTTTGTTTGTATTTAATACAGAGTTGAATTGGCGTAATTGAGTGAATGAAAGAAAGCCAAGCAAGGCACAGCTAGCAGTGTCTTCTGGAATGTTTGGTTCCAACTGACTCTGCCCTTGCCAATTCAGTTTGGGAATGTTATAGTCTCCAGCTAATAAAAACAATCCTCCCGGGTGATTAGTGTGCAGGTCTGGTGTAGCGTTGAGGTGGTGAGTTAGATTATTGATGTCGTTGGTGTTTTGTGGGTGATATTCGTATGTGCAACAGATATATACATTTTTCGGTTAGTTATTGTTACTTTGAATTGGTACCGATATCCATATCTCCTCAGTACATGTAGACCAAGGTAATAATTGAGCTTTAAGATATTTAGTGGTTGCAATTAATACTCCCCCTCCCTGCTGCTGTCAAGATACTAAGTAAGTACGGTCTTTTCTAAATACATCGTACCTGTTGTCAAACAATTCATTATCACGGATTGATTCATTTAGCCAAGTTTCACATTTGAGGTAAATATCGTAATTATTTAAAAGCACATTTCTTAAGAAGTTTTGAATTTTGTACAAAGACCTCGCATGTTTTGAAAGTATATGTTAAGCATTTCCGATTGGATTTTTTTTGTAAAATTGAAAAGAGAATATTTTATATAAAATTAAACAATTATGCCGTGATTGGGAGCATTTATGATCATCAGAACTTTTTGTTTGTTTGCGGTAATATATTTTATATATGGTTTCAAGAGGCTTTTTTTGACATATTATTAATGAATGATAAATTAACTGTATTTTGTGACATTATTTCAAAGTTCATAAATATATTTGATATTGTTTTCTGATATGTAGGTAATAATTCGTGAGTTCTTACGAAGGAGAAATGATGTATTGATTTAAGTCTATGTAATTGTAAATGATTTTATATAATTTATTATTTTGTTTCTTGATGTTATTGTGTATGTTTAGATATTTCCTTCTAAAGGGACGGCCGAGGCATCAGTATTTTGTATAGTCTTCGGTGTTATGAGTTTACTGATGTCTTCCTGGTCCGAGATTAACACGATGGGTGAAGAATCACTTACCCGTGTGTAGATTTTACAGTTCCTTACCCAGCAATAAAGATTTTTTCGTTCCATTCGACATTGTTTAAGTAGTTGTTGGTTTTTTGAGGTAAGGTTATCATTTATATAAGTTCTGCTGGCTCCAGGAAGCTGCAGTTCCGATGTAAACATTCCCTTCCTCTTCCGAATAGCTGCTAATACGTCTGGAACTATGAATTTTATATATATATATATTGTTATATTGCGAAGGGGAAGTGTTATGAAGTAGTTTGGCGACGCAAGTATTTTAAATTCTCGCGCCAATTCTACCGGCCTAATTACTTGTCATATTTGTTAATTGGTCACCCTGCAAGACAAACGTTGCAGATTTAAGCGTGACCCCCAGTAGAGTTAGTTCACGGCCAAATTGAGTGGTCGCAGGTCGTGTCCTTGACCTAACGACGTTTCGCTGTTGCATTATCGAAACTAAATTGATTCCGCGATAATGGAGTCTGTTTCCAAGGCCAGGGAGAAATACCCTAAACGTTAAACTGTTGACGAAGTTAAGTTTAACCTCGTTTTGAATTAAGTACGCGGGATTTAGCCGCTGAGTGTTTAACCGCTGTGAGTGTTTAACCGCTGGAGCAGTACATCATCCATCACCAGCACAGCAGATACCGATGGGCTGTTATGCCCGAGTTTCCTGGCTTCACGAATTGCAGCGGAGACGACCGAACACGCGGTCTTCCGCGTCCGATACCTTCGTGACAAAGTAATTGTAGATAAACTAATTATTTCTACCAATCCACACAAAGATTCGAGACATGGTCCACCAAGTAAAAGCTTTTCCTGATGGCGTAAATTCGTATGCACCAAATATAGTCTTCCTATAGGAAGTCAGTTGCAGAGCATTATGAGAGTGTTTTCATTTGAATTACCTGTTCCCAACTTTATTTATGTTAATCTGTACTTTGCAGCGATAAGGAAGATTCTCACTCGACTCGTCATGATTCGAACTGCAGACACGATATCCCATATCTACGATTGAGCTAGTCGAGGTAACATCCTACCTCCATGAAATTACCCCCATTATTTGAGTGTATTATTGTTTTAAAAGTTAGAGGGCTCGTCCGTTACCTAACACTGGCACCCTCGACGTGGGGCGAGATTTTGAATGGGAATCTTTCTTATCTGTAAATATACCATGTGCCTGTATAATGTTTATCGAATTTAAACTGTAATTATGCATTATTCCTTCCAAATAAAGTGTAGGTACGACTAGAAAAAATAACAGCGTGGGTACCGGCCATTTTGGATAAAGACAGGTTTTATGGCGCGCAATTTGCAAAAACACCCAAATCTTAAAATTCGTTCTCGCGACAAATAAAAAGTGAAACCCTTATATAACCAAGTAATCTAAACACGAGAAATAATAAGTGTGTTATCTGTGTTATAATTTCGCAATAAATGAGTGATCGATTTTTAAACGCCGTCCAGGACCAATCGTTTAGAAGCGTAATCCTTTAGAAACGTAATACAGACATTATACACGTGCAATAAAATAAACGTGAACTTTTCTGTTTATACGAAACATTTGCAGTAAATGTCACCAAAAGCAAATAGTCTAACTATTTGTTAGGAAGTTAAAAACAGAATTATTATTTAACATAAACGCCTTACGAAACTCGTGGTCAGGGTTTCTGTTTTATATCTATTTAACTTAATAGCACCCTTTCAGGCCATACAATTACACTCGTGTTTTGGCAGGAAAAAAAACATTCATCTATATCCGTTTTAACTATTATTTTCGCCCGTAGCGGCTTCTTCAAAAATACGTTTGGCAGCTATCTACCTTACCGACTGTGACTCACGTCACCAACACGCACGTAAACTGCAAGCTTTAGTAAATAGGATGTGGAAGATTTACTATATTGGAACATTCGAGCTTAAAGTGCTTTATTCTCGCTTGATAATCCCACAGGGAAGACGAAAGTCAATGCTGAGCGAATCTATTTTTTATATATTCGTAAAAAGCATTAACTTTGTGGCTTGCCATATTTATAAATAGAACACATATACTTTGTTTTAACCACTTTTTATTTAATATTTTGTCTACCGGTTTCGGAAGTACCCCTTCCATCATCAGGATAATATTAAATTAATCTGAAATACAAAATACTGAGATAAATATACATATTTAGGAGTTGGAAGGAGAAAAATTAATTGAAATTATATGGGAATAACAGAGCGGTTTATTGGAAAAATATTTAGGATAGGACTATAAGATAAATTAATTTGATTGTTTAAAATATTGCATTTACTGTTTAATGATTTTCTAATTTCTAGTGCTTCTAAGTTATCTAATTTTATCCCTTTATTGCGAACGGTGTTTTATTGTTTTTTAAACATCTTCAGATCTCTATTAAAATCATGATTATTGGTAATGAGGTGATTGGCGAACTCTGAAAATTATTGTTTTTTAAACATCTTCAGAGTTCGCCAATAAAGGGATAAAATTAGATAACTTAGAAGCACTAGAAATTAGAAAATCATTAAACAGCAAATGCAATATTTTAAACAATCAAATTAATTTATCTTATAGTCCTATCCTAAACATTTTTCCAATAAACCGCTCTGTTATTCCCATAATTTCCTCAATTACTCCTTTCTCCTTCCAACTCCTAAATATGTATATTTATCTCAGTATTTTGTATTTCAGATTAATTTAATATTGTCCTGATGATGGAAGGGTACTTCCGAAACCGGTAGACAAAATATTAAATAAAAAAGTGGTTAAAAACAAAGTATATGTGTTCTATTTATGAATCTATTTTTCTTTAATCAAATCACAGTTTCGAGAGACAAGTTATACGCTAAATATTTCCTGATTTTGTCAAGTACTTCAGAACTACGATGAATTCTCAATTACTCAGATGCTGACAATTGATTTGATAGGACTCATCCCGAAAAATTCGTCGGATATAACGGTATTATAAGCATTAATATGTGTTTAACAAGTTTTGTAGATTTTTTTAAAACGAAGCACTACAAAGTAGTTTACGATAAAACGTAAAAACATTGTTACGATACAGGAGTCAGTAGCGTATTTTCGTACTTACACAAGTCAGAACGGAAAATCTGTCAGGTTCGATCCCTAACAAAGTGATTTCCAGGCAAGAGCGGCAAGTTCCTTGGGTCTTTGATCAGGAAACCGCAATTTCAAAAGGTTTATTTGAAACAAAAATCGGTAGCGGTCCTTTACTTTCATAAGTCACAACGGAAAATCTGGCACAGGTTCGACCCCTGTCCGTGATCTCCAGGCAAGAGCAGCAAGGTCCTTGGGTCCTCGATCAGGAAACCGCATTTACAAAAACTTTTCGGATACTAATCCGATCGGATATATTTTATTCAAGTATTTGAAAACTTGAAGCTGGATGCCAACTTACATATATTTTTCAGATAGATAATAATCTTATTTATAGATGAAGTAGCGATACAATACGTTTTTTTTTATTGCATCAAGTAGGAAAGCAACTTGTGCAGAGGCTTTATGTGCAAGCGCTAGCACACTTAGGGAAATAACCCTCACAACTGAGCGGAAAGATCCTTGGCTCTAGACCAAGAAACTACAGGTTCAATACCTGGGTAATTTTTAATTTTACTTTATCTTATTTAGGTAAAAATATAGGTTTTTACGAATTTCGATAAAGCTTTTTAGTATGTTGCATTCTCCAGTTAAGTTTTCGGAAGTGAGCGTTAGCTATAAATAAGGAAAAACAAGATAGGTATACAAATACCATCGAATTTATTTAATTAATACTAGACTAATTAAATAGTTGAGTCAGGTTACGTCAAAAACCTGAATAGTTAACGGGGTTAGCACACCTAGTAAAATTCATCACAAATCTACATTTGAGCATCTGTTGAATACATCGATTACTAGTATGGATTTCGAGAGAATTCTTTATTCTAAAAGTTTTGTTATAATCCGTAAGATGGCTACCGCGAGTCAGGATTTGGGGGCGTGGCTTCTTCCGACCAGATTTTTTCGGCGAGTTTCGGCAAATCATCCGAGCGACACCCGAAACACAACATAGAAAACAACACATTTTGAGTTGGAAGTAATACCACGGCTAACAAACTTCTATACAGAATCACTATTACCAGAATTAGCCGATAGTCGCATTCAGCGCGGTATGAATATAAGGGAACCAGTCTATGTCAAAAATGCTGTAAATACTAAAGATCGTTATAACAAAATTTTTCCCCACAAAACGGCGCTATAAAAAGTTATCCATTTACTATTATTATTATTATTTATACCAAAAAAAAAATTGAACCATAATGAACTTTCCATTATTAATGACCCAACACTGACTTTGTTTTCGGTTAATTGCGTTGCATTACTAATTTTATTCAATTTTCCGTAAATAGTTTTAAAACAGGAAGGTGCTGAGTACTACGTAGAATTTTTTATTAAAATATGTACATTATTTTCGAAGATATAACGATTTAAAACTAATTCAAAAGGTTTGAACGCGATGGCGCGGGACCTTTATTTTCGCCCGCAGCCAGCGTTGCGACAGCGTACAAAATAGCCGCTCGAAATTTGACTGATAAGTATTTACTCGTAAAGTGTATTTGCGGGATTTTTTTATATGCTGTATTTGGACCGCCTCCTTGGTCGAGTGGTAAGACGCTCGACTACGAATCCAAAGGTCGCAAGTTCAAACCCGGCGTGCGCCAATAACTTTTATTTAATTAATATGTGTCATAACGCATTTAATTCATATTAAAATAATAAAAAAGTATATTTGCGGCGCGTTACAGAGTGTTAGATACTTTAAGTATCATCGCCCTGGTGAAAGACCACTATTCAGAATCAGACATTGCTTAGTAATAATAATATTTGGATGATTTGTATAGCGCCGTTTTTGTGAAAAATCACCTCAAGGACGCTGTACAGATCTTATGTTCTATTATTAGATAATATTTCCTAGTTCAAATAAGGAAATATACAGGAACATACTAACCTGGCAGGTTCCATCAGATAGACACAATTTAAAAAATTTAATTTTTTTTAAAATTAAAAAAAATTTTTGTTTTAAATTTTTAAGGTTTTTTTTCGAAAAAATTTTTTGGGGGGCAAAAGGGACCCCCCCCCCAAAATTTAAAAAATTGGGGGGGGCCCCTTTCTTTAAAAAATTTTTG